>OZ024759.1:33095946-33108446 GCA_964016885.1 Eledone cirrhosa | reverse complement strand
GAAACCATTATTATTATTACCAACATTAGGGCGGTGGATTGGCAGTATCGGTAGGGGGTCGGCCGCCATGCTTTGCAGCAATGACTTACAGCCCTTTATGGTCTAAGTTCAAATTCCGACGAGGTTAACTTTGCCTTTCATCCTTACGGGGTCGCTGAAATAAAGTACCAGTAATACACTAAGATAATTGCTGGCCTTGTCCCAAAAGTAGAAACAATTTTTACCAACATTAATTATCTACATGTTGTTCTGTCATCTAACATGTTCTTTGTTTAATGGCGATGTTGTTAGATATATGTTACAACTCACCAAAACAAATCATTTATTTACTTCACAATTTCTAAGACGTAATGCAATAATGTGGTGGCGATATAAAAGAAAGTTAGAGGGAAAGAACCTTTTGTTGTCCATCGCTGTCAAACATTCTACCTTTTACCATTGTTACCTTTCAGGGAATATATATAAAATATTCACCATTTCCGTGGAGAATCCATGTTTCAAAACCTATCCAATTATTTTCCATGTTCGTCTCACAGCAGGATCTGCTGTTTGTAAACTACAAATTAGAAATGAGAATACAACAAAGAAACAACACACAGAGATGTGTATATATGTATGTATGTATATATATATATATATATATATATATATATATATATATATATATATGTGTGTGTGTGTATATATATATATATATATATATATGTGTGTGTGTGTGTGTATGTATGTATTACGTGGAAATAGGCGAAAACTGAACTGTAGGAGCTGATTTCAATTAAAGAATGGTGTCTCTACACTCCCTCGTAGAAACAGACCCACGTTCACACACACACAATCTTTTATGTACACACACTCACACACATATATATATATATACTCAAGCAACACCACTGAATAATATTGATAGATATATACATTGGCAATTCTTATGGTCAATATAGAGTAGAAAATATGAGATTCCAAAATACTTATATATATAATGAAGGAAATGTGGTAAGGAACCAGATGGACCATAACGCACCAAAGTACTCAATACTTAGGGTAGTAGAGTGGGTAATAGGAACAAGTATGACCCCGACGGCAGAGCTCAAGCCGTTTCTACGGCTAATTCTCGACTGAATTAGCCGTCGAAACGGCTTGAATTCTGCCGTCGGGGTCATACTTGTTCCTATATATATATATATATGCGTGTGTCTGTATGTATATATATATATATATATATATATATATATATATGCGTGTGTCTGTATGTATATATATATATATATATATATATATATATATATATGCGTGTGTCTGTATGTATATATATATATATATATATATATATATATATATATATATGTGTGTGTGTATGTGTGTGTATATATATACTTATATATATATATATATATCTTTGTAAACACATAGCCAAGTTTTGTCAGGAGCCACGTATAGCATGTTTCCCTACTTACTGTATACCACGGAACCACTGAAGCACAGAAGCAATGTATGATTGACAGCTTAACCCAAACAATGTCACCCACCAAACACATAAAATCTATTTTCGTTGACTGCTGAATCAGCTCAAAATATCAGCCAAATTGGGAAACTATTGTCAATGATCTTCTTATTTTAACCAACATATTCTTCATTTGTGTTCATCTGTAGGATAACTTGTCAAATACTGTTAATGAGGACCCACAACACCCACCCTGCCATTTCCTAGTTAGGAATCTAAACTTGATACATTTCTCAGCACCATTTTATGTTAACTCTGTCAGCTTTTTTCGAGAGGTACACCACATTACCACATCAACTCCCGAACCTGTTAGCTAACTTAATGTAGCGTAAATCCTGTCATAAATCCTCAACCTTTGTTCGTTTATTCTTTAGTTAATTTCAAAGATCTCATCCTCATTAGCGCAATCTTTCTAAGACATAATAAATGTTTCTAGTTAATTACTTTACATTCAGTTCTGTTATCCACCCATTGTTTATGCATACGAAGCTAGGCTTTCTATATGTTGATACGATATTACAACCCATCTTGTAATCTAAATATTAAACACATGACTATACACAGCCTGTGTGGTATCACAAGCAGTACACCATTTCTTGACTGTCATATGCATTTATCACGTTACTTTATTCTTGATCGCTCAGTGAGGCTACAATTCCTTAATTTGTCGACTTCGCCACACGCATTCTTGTAAAGAAAAGGAAAGTGTTGTCTCTTGTGTAAGAATGTATATATATATATATGTGTGTGTGTGTGTGTGTATGTGTGTGTGCATTTAAATATGTGTGCATATAAATATATGTATGTATGTATGTGTACATTTAAATATATGTATGTATGTAGGTGTGCATTTAAATATATGTGTATATGTATGTGTGCATTTAAATATATATATACATGGAATATATATATATAAATGTATATATATATATATTATGATATTCTGTATGCATACATATGCATATGTCTATAAATACATGATTCTTTCCTGTGCCAGCTATTGGCAGTCTGTCTGGTCATCTATAATTGTGGTCTATTACAGAGGCTATCTCCAGGCTATCTACCAACAAACTATATTCTACATGGACGACAAAATTATCCTTTACATTCTCTTCTAGCTGAATGTCATCTGATTAATCAAAAAATCTTACAAAATGCGACCTTTTCAAAGTGATAATATTGAAACAAAATGTCTTCCACGATTCTTCAATAGACTTTATAATTAGTATGATTACGCTCATGAATAATTCTAATTAAAGCTAATTTAGTTAATACAGAAATTACAATAGAGTAATTATGAAGATATTTCTTGGCCTCATGACTGAGACAAGTCCATGATATAATTGTAAAATGTCTGAACAGAGTTATTTTATGTAGTTTTTACAATATATTTTTAAATATATTATTTTGCGCTTGCTTCGTACCCAGAATCGTTAAGTTATGATTTTTTTTATTGATTTGCTCATATATATATATATATATATATATATAAAAGAATGAAATTATTTAGCTATATATTTACTTCATCTGTTATTTGTTGTTATTGTTGTTGTTTTAAATCTATGGTAGCCCAAAATGCAAGGATCTATTATCAAGGGTCCTTTATACGATTATTTCAAGAGAAAATATATCCTTTACTATATTTCCTTTTTTATATTATATAAAATATAATTGTTTCTACTTTTGGCACAAGGCCAGATAATTATCCCAGTGTATTACTGGTACTTTATTTTATCGACCTCGTAAGGATGAAAAGCAAAGTTAACCTCGGCGGGATGTGAACTCAGACCATAAAGGGCCGTAACTCTTTGCTGCAAAGCATGGCGTCAGACCCTCTACCGATATTGCCAATCCACCGCCCTTTTATTATATAAAATATAATAAAATGGTTTCCCTGTCCATGTGCTGAAAATGAGTACCAACAATAGCTGTGGGTTTAACTTTGCGATGGACTGGCGTCCTATCCAGGGGAAGTCTTGTACTCTCAGTCACTTCACGCCCTGAAACAGGGATAAGCACCAACCTAACGATCCTTCTTGCTTAAGACACACTTTTGACAGTCCATGTGATATCTTGAGTTGCTAAGGTAGGGGATTATAAATGTATAACTCTTGTGTTCAAAACAATGATTTAAATACATATTCAGCATTATAATATATATTCAAAAGTAAAGACAAACATCTCTACTGTGAATTACGTAAATACATTGATGACTGGGGACTTAGGCTGATTCGACGGACGACAGAATTAAAATGGCTGTGCAAATAATAGTTTAAGCTTAGAGCATTGAGAAAGAATCCCTTTGAAGTATAATATGTTATCAGCATCCTATACAGGTTTTATTATGGATTATATTTCGGCTTACGTGGTAAACATATATTCAGTTAGGGTGATAGCGAGATGAAACATATGTATAAACTACTAGTCTTTTCAAATAATCACTTTAAATTATGGTTCCTATAACTACAATTGGTGGACGTTACAATGGGAGAAGAACTGCCATTAATCATCAGAATTTCGTGATAAATTTCTTTGAAATAATTTTTTAAACAACAATATCCCTTGTGTTTTACATCTGCTTCATAAAGTTTCACTCATTCATAATTAGAACAAATTCCAGGAGACTTCTTCGATAAAATATCTTCACCTTACGAGAATATTTTGCTGAAATGTAGGATCATGCTTCATTCTACTTTTTCTTGATACTTCATACTCATACATTCATTAAACACTAATGATCAACGAAAAATATCTAACAGAAAAGTTTGTCATATTATTAACAAGACATTAATTATTACTCATAAATGTCCAGCTATAATTGTTCTTCTCGTTACTAAAGTTGTTATTAATATTTTATATTTATTCTACTGTTGCTATATATATTTTCAATTAACTAAGATATGTACTATTCTTGTTTTTAATTTACAGAGAATATTTTTTTTTTTTTTTACATATATATATTTTTCGTTCTATTTTATTTTTTTCCCTGTATTATTTTACACATTTTACATCTCTTTATATAAATTTACATTTTTTGATGTAACGGAGATGAATAAAATATAAAAAGATATGTTAAAGAAAAGATGTGATAACTTTAAAATATGATCTAATATATAAAACAAAGATTGAATTATTAATATAACATTTTTTTACATTATTTTCTTAGTTCGTCTATTAGTAATCGATTAGATGAAGAGAAATTGGTGATAATGTTGCGCCAATATTCCTACGTGCAACTGAATACATTTATATATTCTGCTAATTAGCGATCGATGAAGTCTTCTTGGGAAGAATGTTATTCTAATGTTCTACTATCTTGTTCACCATTTTCTCTCGTTTTGCTTCTCCGACACCAACCTCTTCATACATATTTCAATGTCGCTTTATATATATACATACATATACATACATATACATACATACATACATATACATACACACATATACATACAACTACATATACATACATATACATACATATGCATACACACATATATATACACATACATACATATACACATACATATACATACACATACATATACATACACCTACATATACATACACCTACATATATATATACATATACATACATACATACACATACACATACATACACCTACATATAGATACATACCTACATATACTTACATACATATACATACATACATACATACATAGATACATATATACATACATTCCTTTTCCAACGAGAATGAAGCTAAGCCTGTGTTGATCTTTTTCAATCCAGAGTTAAGTGCATATATATATATATATATATATATATATATATATATATATATATATATATATATATATATATATACATATATAATATATAAGATCAAAAGATGGTTAAAAGAGTTCCATGTATTTTATTATGCGCATTTCAAAAACAAATATCATCATGCAATAACATTTGTGTTTTCATCAGATAAAATAGGAAGACATGATATGAAGTTTAAAACACACTTGTGGATAGTGCAGTTTTAAATCAACATATCTGATATGTTGATTTAAAACTGCACTATCCACAAGTGTTTTTAACCTTCATATCATGTCCTCCTATTTTATCTGATGAAAACACAAATGTTATTGCATGATGATATTTGTTTTTGAAATGCGCATAATAAAATACATGGAACTCTTTTAACCATCTTTTGATCTTATATATTATGTATACTCCAGTCCTACAAACTGTAGAGTGCTTCTTATCCGATATCTGCATTGTTTTATTGTACTACAATAAAACTCACCTCCTACATATATACATATATATATATATATATATATATGCGCAGACCCATTCCGTTCTTTGCATAAGTCCTTCAAGTCTGGCAGCCGTGGCGTCATGTTGGACTAAATATCTAACATAAAAGGACTCTTCCTATTATTGTTGAGAGATACCTTCTGGTATCTGATGTTTCTTGTACACATTTTTAGCTTTCATTTGTTAAAGAAACACATATACCCACTCTTGATATTTGATATGGGATTAATATAATCTGTTCAACATTTTAAAAGATGCCCGAGAGCCAAGTATTCTCAATTTGATGTTTCGGAACATATTTTTCGTCTTACTTTTTATTTCTCATTGTTATATCACGTTATCAGATGAGTTTACGGCTGAAGCTGTTTATCTTCCTACGTTTTAAGTATCCAAACTTATCCAATAATCTTTTTCTTCTAGATTACCTTTTTTTCTTTTGGTTTTTGTAACTTTTTACATAACCATCTTTCTTTTCTCTTAATTTACAGATATATGCTGTATTTTTCTTGCCTATGTATATGTTTGCCTTTATATTTTCTTGCTTATGTCTATTTAGATATGTGTGTAAAACTATTTATTTTGTTTATATCCCCAAGATATTGCTTTGATCGTCCTGCAAATGGAATATAAACAAAATATATATTTTAGAGAAAGTTGGAGTCTTACATTGTAAATAAAACATTTCTAATGTCTTCCATCATTGTCAAGTTGATGGGGTTTTGATTATTTGCTAGTTTCACGTATTTGTTTTAATATTTTCTCATCAATTTTACTTGGATAGGGTTTCGCAACACTTCTGTTGTTTTTGTGGAAAATAAAACGATATATTTCATTATGTATAGCTCTATACGTCAAATTCGTCGTTGTTGATGCAACTGAAGTTGTCCTCCATATTATTCACTTTGTTTTCTCATGTTGTTGCAACTGGTAGAATAATATCGTCTTTGTTATTGTAATTGTTGCTGCTATTGTTAGAGGCTTCGTTGATTCCAAACCAATCACTGATTGCCAGAAGCATTTCTACCCTGAGTATCCTACATGGTTTTTCATCTACGTACACTACAGGTCCAATAATTATAGGCCTCTGTTTCCTCCTATATTTTGGCTATTGAATCTGCAAATTTCTCATCAATGGCCCATAGATATCCTGTAATACTTATATGTATGTATGAATGTACGTATACATATATGTATAATGTGTGTGTTTGTATATATATATATATATATATATATATATATATATATATATGGAAGTGGTAACACAACAATTAGTTCACCATACCGAGAACAATTGTTTCACCTTAGCGGATCTTCAGCTCGTACTGGTCATGGTTATACGGAACAGGAAGAACAACGGTATGAACGCGCATGCGTAGAAACGGTCACTTCACCCAAGCGATACAAACGTATAACCATGGCCATAAAGTATTCGAAGTTTGAAAGCCATGACAATGCGGATTGGAAGGAAGATAATCAAGTCGAAAGAAACGAGTGGTGTTTTTCTGCCTTAAATTATTCATATGTCCTGATATTTCGAGATTAATATCTCTTTTTCCCAGGAAAATCAAGGAACTATGATTGTACCCAATGTAGCTTGCTATACCATTCTGGCCGTAAGTATATATATATATATATATATATAGATATAGATATATACATTTGCGTGTATTTTAAACGACATATGACAGAATCTACACAAACACATATATGCACATATGTTATATACATAAATATATATGCATATGTATATATATATATATATATATATATATATATATATATATATAAATATATGGGTGTGTTTGTGTATCTGTGTTTATGTGAGTGGATGGCAGTATATATATGTATCTGTTTGTGGAGGGGCTGTATATGTATCTCTGTATGTAGGTATGTATATGTGTGTGTCTGTATAGGTGTATATCTATGTATGTGTATGAGTTTAGATTTTTGATAGTGTTCAGCATGAGTGAGAGAAAAATGATACATAGAAAATAAATAAACATACAATGAAAACATATGGAACAAGTTGATATAGAGAAGGAATATGTTCCATTGGGGGCTTATAAAGAATTCTGTGTTGATTGAAAAAATAAATGTTACATTAACACATATAAACTAGGTATTGCAATCTTCCCCGTCTTCCTCCTCTTCCATTGATGCTCCTTCACATAAAACCCGCGCCATCTTTTTCAACAACCGCTTATTTGCCACACTTACACCTACGCAAGTTGATAGAGGGTGATCAAAAATTAATACACGAATTTAAGACGCACATGTACGATTATAAATGTATATATATATGTAAATGTATTGACTATAATTGTGTGGTGTATATATATGTATATATATATATATATATATATATATATATATATATATATATATATATATATATATTATAGGGAGCGGGTAAGAGGAAAGCTTCCATGCGCATAATAACTATTAAAGAGTTTGGTAAGATTTTTTTTTTCTAAGTTACTCGCTAACATCTCAAATATTCATAAAGATATTCTCAGGTGTGTGTGTGTGTACACACGTATACACACACACGCATACACATATTTAATATATATATATATATATATATATATATATATATATATATATATATATATATATATATATATATATATATACAGGTATATTATATATATATCTGTATCTCCACACACACATACGCACAGGGATTTATATATATATATATATATATATATATATATATATATATATACATACCTGTGTGTATGTGTGTGTAAATATGTATGAATGTACAGAAATATGCATTTCATATGTGTTCTTAATGAGACATTCGTGAACACACATCGACAGATTGAATGGCGATAGTATATATATAGATATATATATATATATACATATATATGTATATATATATATATATACACATATGTATGTGTGTGTATGGGTGTATATACTTATATATTTATCGACACATTGATATATATATATATATATATATATATATATATATATATATATACACATATGTATGTGTGTGTATGAGTGTATATACTTATATATATGTATTTAGGTAAATATATATATATGCGTATGTATGTGTATGTCCGTGTGTTCACATGTGTATGTGTACGTCCTGGCCGTTCTCCGATGTCGGAAATCCTTGGAGAAAACTGAAACAACCGCAACGTAAAGAATAAATGTTTTAGTGATTATTTAAGTATTTTTACGACTTACATTAAGAAGTTTAGTTGAGGAGAAGGTGTCACTTCATTTTATATATTTACAAAGGGAGATCTGGAGAAACTAAAGTAGTAATTTATGATGCACATCAGGAGAATGTCGTTATTCATGTTTTTATTGTCTTGGCCGCCATCTTTTTTGTCTAATTTTTGCCTAGTTTTTGCTTTGTGTTTGGCTTGTTTTTGCCATGTTTTTGCTGCTTTAATTGAAATGTTGTCATATGTATTTTTATTCTCTTTCCATGTTTCTTCATTTTGTTTCGTTTTACATGGTTTGAAAATATCTTGTTGTATTCTGTTGTTATCTAATTGTTTGTGTGTGTAAATGTATATGTATGTATTTATATATGTATGTATGTATGCATGTATCTAATTGTTTATGTATGTATATATGTATATGTGTATCTTATTTATTTTGTCTATATATATATATATATATATATATATATATATATATATATATATATATATATATATATAGTTTGTTTCTTCCGAGAATGGTGGCAATGATTGTCAACACAACTCCTTAATCGATTTATTAGACCGCATGTTTTTTATGTTCTCAAACTCAACAGGTAGGGAATCAAATCAGGTCCCTTCCCTTCCTATATTCCGAGTGTCGGATACCATGGACAATTTACACCAATGTTCTATATTATGATGTATGTCATGGATTCTCATTTTTAAAATAATTGATCTAGATGGGTCCTGAATCATTCTCCGATCGTTACTCGGAAGCTGGCTACAGCAACACCATCACTCCAACAATGAAGCTATTGATAGCTCGAAATTGACTGAGCACTATCATCCTTCTGTTAGGAAGACAGCCATTACAAGCTCAACAGCCCTGTCTACGCGTCTTTCTATTGACACTAATAGATGGCCGTTGACTCACTTGGAACAACGTGAGATATAACTTCTTCCTCAACGACACAGTACACCGTCGGGACACGAACTCACGAACATTACGATCGTGAGTCGAATATCCTAACCACAAAGCCACGTGTCTCCACCCCAAGTATATAACAGATGAAAACAAAACAATATCAACTGATAAAAACAAAACAAATGTTCTAACGCTGAGAGGTAAAATATTAGTTGGACTAAGAATGATCGTCTCCATTGAAATATGGAGTAGACGTTCTTTTGCAGAGAGAAACTAATAATTAGTACTAGTTCCTTTGGCAAATATTGAATATAATACACACACATACACATTCACATACACAGGCACACATATATATATACATACATGCAACTACGCATTCACATAAGCACATAGATACGTATACATATATACACATACATATAGACATATATACAGATGCACTCAAGCATGCACAAATACCCACATATGCACACACATACACACACATATACAAAGATCACACAGACAGACCCACACAAACACACACACACACACACCCACATATATACACAGACCCACACATACACAGTTACTGAAGCACACACACGCACACAGAGACACACACACACACATACATAGACACACACATACACACATATAAACTCATACAAACACTAACGCAGATACTGAAACGCATGTAATAAGGAAACACAATTGCCTTCTCTAGATACCTCTTAACGGAAGTCTATTGCAAAGCAATGTTTATTAATCAAATTTTATCCAAATCTTCAACGATTTCGTTAGATCTCAATCTTTGAGAAACATCTGTGTCTCCATTTCCACATGCACGGTCAAGAAAAAGGTCATTTGTGTTAGACTGTAGAACAAAGACGGAATAATTCAGTGGATTAATAAAGGATATTATGAACACTAGTATTCTTTCACCCAGACTCCAGATTTCCTTCTTCGGCATAACTGAATTCAGATTACAAGATTCTGCATGGTTTATTTCATTTTTTTATCTCTTTATTATTCTATATTTTTATGTTCCATATTACTTTAAGCAGAAACTTTGTTGCTCCTATACTACATCCAATGAATAATGATAAATAGAAATAGAGCTGCACTAATTCGCCAAAATATGTATAGATTCACTCGTAAGATTAGCGAGTCGGGGAAAAAATCTGCTTAAAATGTCCATGTATGTGTATGCATATATATATATATATATATATATATATACATATATATATATATATATATATATATATATATATATATATATATATATATATATATATATTATTGCTCCTATAGAGTCGAGCGTCATTCATGTGTATGTGTATTCATCTGCCTCTCTCTCTCTCACTCTCTCTCAATCTATTTATTCCAAAATTTAAGAAAACCAAGGACAGTATTATTAATATTTAATTATATATACCTACGGACGTTTCAAACCGGCTAGAATATCACATCTATTTGTGGAGAGGACTGAATATATATATATATATATATATATATATATATATATATTGTTAGACTTGGGGAGGGTCGTATTGTTGTAATAATATTGCCAGAAATCATAACAGAACACACTCACTGTGTGATTGGTTTTCGATTCTGTATCTTTTATACCTCCACAGTTAATTTATTTGGCAATCAACGTTTATCATTGATTGACCAACGGTTAAAATTACAGATATAAATATATATATATATATATATATATATATATATATATATATATATATATATATATAGTCTATCAAAGTTCTTTCGTTGCACATCTGCAACATCATCAGTCGTACTATTATGTCTCCTCCTGTTGTATTGTATCTCTACGCCATTTTTATTATATATATATATATAGTCATTCTATGAAGTTTCCAGCCCACTCTCCAAAGTATATAAAACAATGTGAAATTCTACCACTGATAATATAAATATACACTATATTTAATATACTTTAGTTTCACCAAAACTGTTCAATTCCCTCCAGAACTGTTATCACATTTTTACACTCTAGATGTTTTTGCATTTTATTATTTTTCACTTTTTTCATTTCACATGTCTTCCTTTTCTTCTATCTTTTCTTTTTTTCTCCTATTTTCTCCTTTTTTCTCCTATTTCCTCTTCTTTTTCTTCTCTCTTTTCTTTTTTCTTTCTCGTTTTCTTCTTTTCCTTCTACTCCTTCTTCTACTCCTTTTTCTTCTTCTTCTTCTTCATTTTTTCCTTCTACATTTTTTTCTATCTCTTTCTTTTTTCTTCTACTTCTTCTTCTTCTACTGCATTTTTTCCTTCTACATGTTTTTTTCTATCTTTCTCTTTTTCTTCTTCTTCGACTACCCTTTTCTTCTTCTTCCTTATTATTTTCCTCCCTTTTAATATTTTTACTTATTACTTATTTACATTCCATTGATAGATTTCTTCTAGAATAAAAGATTGAAGTAGGACGATTTTTATTTTTACTCATAAAAATACATACAATGTACACAGACACACACACAGACACAAACACACACACACACGCACACACACATATATATGTATATATATATATATATATATATATATATATATATATATATATATGTATACATACATACATAAATGTGAGTGCCAGAATATGTAATGGAGAATCAT
>OZ024759.1:33085946-33088446 GCA_964016885.1 Eledone cirrhosa | reverse complement strand
TACAAGCTGAGGTACAGGAACCCTATTAAGGAACTGCTCCTTGTTGACAGTCATTATTTCCCTGAGGTCGATAAAATAAAGTACCAGTAATGCACTGGGATAATTGATGGCCTTGTGCCAAAAGTAGAAACAATTATTTCCCTGGGGTTGGACGCCATGCTTTCTAGCATAGTTACGTCCCTTTACAGTCTGAGTTCAAATCCGGCCGAGGTTAACTTTGCCTTTCATCCTTACGGGGTCGATAAAATAAAGTACCAGTAATGTACTGGGTAATTGCTGGCCTTGTGCCTAAAGTAGAAACAATTATTTCCCTGGCAGTATCAGTAGAGGGTCGGACGCCATGCTTTGAGGCATAGAGTTACGGCCCTTGCTATTCTGAGTTCAAATCCCGCCGAGGTTAACTTTGCCTTTCACCCTTACGGGGTCGGTAAAATAAAGTACCAGTAATGCACTGGGTAATTGCTGACCTTGTGCCAAAAGTAGAAACAATTATTTTGCCCAAATGGGGGATTGACAGTTTCGGTAAAGCGTTGGATAAAATGCTTCTCCTCATAGTTGTGACGCTTTACATTCCGAGTTCAAATCCCGCTAAGGTGAGCTTTGTTTATCATCATTTCGAGGTCGATTTAATCTATTTTCCCCTCACCCTAAATTGTTGGCCTTGTGCCTAAATCAGAAACCATTATTGTTCTCAATGGTTATTATTGTCAAGGATTGCTTCCTTCCGGACCCTCCCTGGGGTCTCGGGATACCTGTCCATTGTGCTTCCATCGTCACATAATAGTTCGCAGGCCCTAGTTTTTAGAGTGTGGGGTGGCGACTGCCATACATCTTTAGAATTTACTTCATGTAACCTTTCTCTGTGCCCCTCTAATGCCCAACTCTGTACCCCTTCATGTACCCCTTCATGTACTCTTCATCTACCTCTTCATGTAGCCTTCATATACCCCTTCATGTAGCCTTCTTATACCCCATTTACTCTTTCCAATGCTCTCACTAGATTCTAGACTTCGTTTAGTGCATCGAACAAATATTCCGCACTATTAGAATGGTTTAAGTTTAAACTATTTATGCATCATTAGTTTTAATGGAGACTTCACAATTAATCCGACTTCTAAGTGTAATAAACAACAATAATAATTGTTTCTACTTTTGGCACAAGGCCAGCAAATACCCAGTACATTACTGGTACTTTATTTTATCGACCCCGTAAGGATGAAAGGCAAAGTTAAGCTCGGCGGGATTTGAACTCAGATTGGCAAGGGCCGTAACTATATGCGTCAAAGCATGGCGTCCGACCCTCTACCGATACTGTCAATCCACCGCCTCTAAACGACAATAATAATAATAATGTTTCTACTTTAGGCACAAGGCCAGCAATTACCCAGTGCATTACTGGTACTTTAATAATAATAAAAGTAATGATTATATATATATTTACATATATGTATATGTGTGTGTGTGTGTGTATGTCTGTGTGTATAAATATGTGTGTATATATTTATACATAGATATATATGTGTATATGTGTATATATATACAGTATATATGTGTGTGTGTATGTATATATATATATATGTGTGTGTGTATGTATACATATGTGTGTAAATATATGTGTATATATTTATACATAGATATATGTGTGTGTGTAGGTATATATGTGTGTATGTATGTATGTGTGTATATATATATATATATGCATATATATGTATATATATATATATATATGCATATATATATATATATATATATATATATATATATATATATATATATATATATATGTATGTATGTGTGTATGTCTGCATATGTATACATATTTATGATTTTGTGAAATATCACATTGAAGGTCACACGCAAATATTTAAAGATAAGAGCGAGATATTTACATCGTAGGTGGGAAAGCGTACCGCCGTCATTTTCCGTCACGTACATATATTCAGCTAGAAACAGCATTAAGAACGAGAAATCGAAATGACACCCTCAATAGACATTAACCAAAATGCCAATACGAAAACCAATACACAATAGCTTTATATTCCTGTGACAGCTTGGCACCAAGCCATTTTATTATTGCATTAAAGATTTATCCAATGAGAAATGGCAGAAGTATCCCACGTCTTCAAACCAAACCACTACGGAAGCTATTGTACGGTGAAAAGCATTGAGAAGCAAAAATTGCATCACACTTGAATACGACATGCTTGGAAACAGCAATTGGTTGCTGTGTGTTCTTCGAATCGCTTTTTACAGATTCCTAAAATCTGAAGCACACAATTCATTTTAATGTGTTTCTAAATATAATTTGGTTTGAAGGCCTGACAGTAAGGCAATGAGTAAAGTAGTTATTACCTATGTGCCGGATTAATGCCGAATTAATGCCGGATTAATAGAGTTTTATATCTCTATGAATTATAGACATGTTCCGTACTAAAGTTTGCTGACTGTTTTGTTTAGTGATTGCTTTTATTTTCCATGTCAAAAGTGTCCACTCTTCAAC
>OZ024759.1:33043446-33053446 GCA_964016885.1 Eledone cirrhosa | reverse complement strand
TTTAATGAGAGAGTGAGGCATTTGGTGGTATATAGAGAGGTGAGGGAGTTTGTTGGCTTAGTGAGAGAGGGAGTTTTTGAGAGAGAGTGAGGAACGTAATGGTATATAGAGAGGGGGAGAGAGTTTGTTGGTTTAGTGAGATGGGGAATTGAGAGAAAGTGAGGCCTGTCGTGGTATAACGAGAGAGTAAGAGAGTTTATTAGTTTTGTGAGAGAGGGGGGATTGTAAGAGTGATAGAGAGTGAGGCATGTATTGGGATATAGAGAGGGTGAGAGATTGCTTGTTTAGTGAGAGAGGGGGAATTAAGAAAATGAGGCATGTAGAGTGAGTCATATAGAGAGTGTGAGAGAGTTTGTTGCGTTAGTAAGAGAGGGTGAATTTTGACAGTGGGTGAGGCATGTAATGGTATATAGAGAGAGGAGATAGTTCGTAGTTTTATTCTTCATTAACCCTTGCAGTCTTCTTTCTCTCTCTATTTATACTAAAACTCCGGCCGTTAAATTACGGTGTGTTTCTCGCTATTTATGAAAACGTCGGCAGATTTTGATTAACCAACTTTCTTCACCTGAATAATATATATATATATATGTGTATATATATATATATATATATATAGAAATGATAATAAATGTGAAGATTAAAATCCAAAGTGGGCTCGATAAGGATAAATATATATCAAATATATAAGAACCCTAGAGCAAATATTTATTAAAATGACATTAAAGTTTAAGCAAAGAATCACTGATTTCACCCTTAAGCAGCGATTCTTTGCTTAAACTTTAATCTGTCATTTTAAAATATATATATATTTATATGCACTACGGGTTTATATATATATATTATTTTTCTATATATACATAATCCTTATCGAGCCCTGTTCGGATTTTAGTCTCATATATGTATATTCATGTATATATATATAGAGAGAGATAGATAGATAGATAGATAGATAGATAGATAGATAGATAGATAGATATTATCTGTTTAGCTTGTTCGTTTTTTCGGCTCCCGTGGCTGTTGACAACCACTGTTTTCATTTTGTTTGGCCTTTATAACGCCTGTTAATTGCTCTGGTTTCTTCTTAGTCCATTCAGCGCTTGCCGCATATCTCGAAGATTGCGTTTCGTTTTGTTTTAGCCACTGCCGAAATAGGATCTCGCTGAAATTATACTTGTATTAATATCCCGGGCCTAGCAATTAATTCGTTACTTCAATTAGACAATTCTATTGACTGATTAATTGCTTAAGTTTATTTAAAAACAACCCGGTCGAGAACTTACTTTGATTTGTGTAGTTTTTTGCAATTTTTTTGCAATTCCTTTACACATTTTCAATGCACCTGCCAAAAACTGTTCGATCGTTATACCAAAAGTTTACCACGAAATCAGACAGTATTCTTGATTTATGAGTGACAGAAACTTCACTTTGGATTTTCCAACACTTTCCTGGAAGGGCCTGGTAATTATTTGTTATATGCATATATCTATCTATGTGTGTGTGTGTGCATTTATATTATGTATGCATATATATATATATGCATGTATGTATGTAGATACGCATGCATATATACATGTATTTATATTATCTATATGTATCTGTGTGTGTGTGTAATACTTATGCATTCATGCATATATAAATACATGTATTTATATTATGTATATGTATATATATATGTGTGTGTGTGTGTGTAATACTTACGCAGAAAATAGCTAACCTGAAGCTATATTAATACATATTTATATAACTCATTCGGTTTCCTAGTTAGAATCTTAGTTTACGACTGTACAGGGACAACAAAGATAATACGTCATTAATGTGGATATAAGTTGTAGCGATGTAAGTTGTAACTTAGTGAGGAGTTCTGAAATACAAATAGACATGTGAACACAGTGAGCGACTAATCTATGATTTCAACCATAAAGCCATGCTTGGTTAGCCTGAAATAACCAAGTCGGAGCGCCTTCTCTCTATATATTCGTTCATCCCTCAGCCATAATTAGTGCCTATATTTTAAAACTATATGGAAGTGTGTGGCCTAGTGGTAAGGGTGTTGGACTTACAACCATACCGCTGTGGGTTTACTTCCTCGACTGAGTTTTACGTTTTGTTCTTGAGCATATATATATATATAGTTTTGCGATATGAAATCGTGTGTCGAAACAAATATTGTTATACTTGGGGAGGGTCATATTTGTGTAATATTGCCAGAATTAATAACAGAACACACTCACTGTTTGGTTGGTTTTCGCTTCTGTGTCTTTTATATCGGTAATCTAATTTACTCGGTCCTCAATGTTGCAATGGCAACATTGAGGACCGCATAAATTAAATTAACTGATATAAAAGACACAGAAGCGAAAACCAACCAAACAGTGAGTGTGTTCTGTTATTAATTCTGACATTATTACACAAATATGACCCTCCCCAAGTATAACTATATATATATATATATATATATATATATATGAAAAGATTCAGGATCCGACAGCTGAACTTCGGCCGTTTCGACAGCCGTCGGGTCCTGAATTTGTTCATATTACCCACTCTACTACCCCCAGTATCTAGTATTCTCGTGGGTTACTAGCTGGTTTTTACCACACCCTATCCGATATATATATATATATATATAAAATATTAAAAAAATAATGAATAAAACAAAGAAACAGTTCCTTATATTAAACAAAAAAAGTTCATTATTTTACGATCGTTTCTAGGACATATATGTGTTAGGATTGGTATGCATATTCAAAAGATCTATGTACAAAATTATACAAACTATCAACGTTATGATATATATATATATATATATATATATATATATATATATATCATAACGTTGGTGGTGATATGTGATATATCATATATATATATATATATATATATATATATATACATATAAATTCAGAAACGATATATATATATATATTCATTCTTATACAGCTAGAATATCATTGAAGTCTCGTTGAAATATCATGTTACAATTGCTGTGTGTAAGAAATCATGCCCTGATATCCTGATAGACATTGATTGTTAGAGCTAGCTATTCACTTCTACGTTCAGTTACGGACAACTGTTCAATAAGCTGATGATGGTAGCCTATCTTTTCGTCTTCTCCGTGTATTAACTTGCTTCAGATCGTATTAGTGTCAAGTGAGAAATATCAATTAAATTTTCACCGGTCAACATACACTCCGTTCTGCTTTTAATGTAGTTTTATTGCTCTGCAAGTTTTATCAATAGATGTGTATCTTTAAAATCTTTCTATTCTCTGTCATTGAGAAGTAATAGTAACTACATCAGTAGCAACAGTAACAATAACAGCAACAACACCAACAACACTAATAACAACAACAAGATCAAAAACAACAGAAACAACAACAACAACAGCAACAGTATCAACAACAAGAGCAACACCACCAACAACAACAACAACAGTAACAACAACACTAACAAAAGCAACAACAAGATCAAAAACAACAACAACAATAACAATAGCAACAGAAACAACAACAACAGCAACAGCACTAACAACAACAAGAGCAACAACAACAGCAGCAAATGTAATATAAACTAAAGTAAAGAGCAGATGGAGCTCAGCTCTTCCATTGTTACAACCTGTAAAAGGATTCCCAGGTCTGTTGCGCTGTTTCATTGCTAAAGTCACACCAATTCCAATGACCTTGCACTTTCATGTCAGCGAAATGTTGAAAGGAAATAGCTGAGAACTTGAAACCATTGTGACTTTACAAAAGGTGATAGCAACCCCCTTTAACACCTGTTGACCTGTTGAAAACATTTCTCAGGATATTGGTAATAAATATATATATAGATAGATAGATAGATAGATAACTTTCTTTTTATTTGCCACCAGGGCATCAAAGAGTGGGACAAGTACAATGGGGGGAGTTTACATAAAAAGGCGTCATCAATAAGGAGGAGGCAATAACAAGATATAAAAATATAAAATATAACAAAAATAAATTGAATAACAAAATCCTCAATAGGGAGGAGGCGCCTTGGGAGGTCGCACCCCCCCCCCCCCCCGAAAAAAGTGTGCAACCCTTCTCCTTAGGAGCACAGAGAGAGGGTGCTCCCTTGATCTTTCAGTCTGATGTAGAGTGAAGGCCCATTCACACGAGCCATTCTCCCCACTTTCACCCATCTTTCATAAAAACGGCTGGGTTGCAGCACCTCTCTCTCCATCCTGATCCTTCTTCCGAAATGATATGGCCAGAGAGAAAGGTGTCTGACCTCAGTCCTTTCAGACGCGTCCACCATACAACCTATTTCACCATGGCTATTACGCACAGAAACACCGCCTCTCCTTTGTTTTTGAAGAGGGGAGGCGGCTTGATCGTTACAATAGACTCGGTGGTCAACCGGATCGGTCCCACCCGTGACAGCAGTAGTTCGACATAGCCCCACAGATCGGCAATGCCCGAGCAGTGTACCAATGCGTGTGCAACGGTTTCCTCGTCGCACACGGATCTGGGACAGATCTTTTTCGAGGGGTCCCTACCCGGGAGCTCATGTCTGTAGAGCCTTTCTCGAACGGGCGGAGCCCCTCGGTAGCACTGCCAGGCCAGGGACCTCTGTAAGTTATCCATATGTCCCGGGCTGAATGTCCTACCGAACAGGTTGGCCAGTTCGTTTTCCTCCATGCTTAGAGCTTCTCCGAGGGCGTCGTCGCACCTGCTAACCACCAGCCCTCTATAGAATGACGAAGTGGATTCTCCACTGACTGCCGAGTCCGCCTGCCAGAGAGCCGTGAGCGCCTGGGTACACTCGGTGTGCCAGGCGATAGATAGATATATAGATAGAAATTGAGGTAATTAGTAGAGCCCCAAATGCAAGGACTATGTAGAACAATGTTTTGCAGGGTCGTGTTGTGGCGGTAGAGCTAAGGACAAAATGATTGGGACTACTATTATCAAAGGGAACATCCTTGTAAAAATAGAAATAATGCATATATATATATATATATATATGCAAAACTATATATATTATATATGCAAAACTATATATATTATATATGCAAAACTATATATATTATATATGCAAAACTATATATATTATATATCCAAAAATATATATATTGTATATCTTTTTCGCCCACTTATTCCAGAGAGGGTCGTGGGAGCAAAGTCCTTAAACACACCTTCCAACGGCTCCTATCAGAAGCAACCGTCTCCAACTGATCTGGCTGGATTCCCAAGCGTGATCAGCCAAGCTCATGGATGTTATCCAACCATCTTGCTTTGAGTCTACCCCTGGGTCTCTTGACGATTGGTTTTGCCCTTAAAATCTGTCCAGCGATTCTTTCCTGAGACATTCTAACCACATGTCCATAGTATATGAGCTGTGATCTCTCAATCCAGAAAAGTAGTGGCTCTACCTGGAGTGACACTCCAGTGATTCTTACCTGAGACATTCTAACCACATGTTAGTAGTATCTGAGCTGTGATCTCTTTATCCAGAGAAGTAGTGGCTCTACCTGGAGTGACACTCCAGTGATTCTTTCCTGAGACATTCTAACCACATGTTAGTAGTATCTGAGCTGTGATCTCTTTATCCAGAGAAGTAGTGGCTCTACCTGGAGTGACACTCCAGTGATTCTTACCTGAGACATTCTAACCACATGTTAGTAGTATCTGAGCTGTGATCTCTTTATCCAGAGAAGTAGTGGCTCTACCTGGAGTGACACTCCAGTGATTCTTACCTGAGACATTCTAACCACATGTTAGTAGTATCTGAGCTGTGATCTCTTTATCCAGAGAAGTAGTGGCTCTACCTGGAGTGACACTCCAGTGATTCTTTCCTGAGACATTCTAACCACATGTCCATAGTATCGGAGCTGTGATCTCTCATTTCGGAAAAGTAGTGGCTCTACTTGGAGTGACACTCCAGTGATTATTTCCTGAGACATTCTAACCACATGTCCATAGTATCGGAGCTGTGATCTCTCATTTCGGAAAAGTAGCAGCTCTACTTGGAGTAACTGCAAAACTATATAGATTACATATCTAAAACTAAATTTATCATTGTGTCGTATCGCATCTTTATTTGATGTTAAATATTATTTTAAGTTATGACATATTGGAGAAATTTAAATTTCATCCTAAAAGCTATATTAAGGAGAATTTGAAAATCTCTTTTAACAACAACAACAACAACAACAACAACAACAACAACAACAAAAGCAGCGACAACGACATTATGAGTGCTAACGAGATGAGAATTTCAATTTTTCATTTTTCAACTTTTGATAAATTGTAATATAAAGTGTATGTAATGTAACGTATGTGTTTTAAAAGTACTATATATCTATGTGTATAAGTGTAACAAATAGTATATGTATGTGCGTATGTGTGTGTGTGTGTGTTTATATATATATATACACATATATATCATCATCATCGTTTAACGTCCATCTTCCACGCTATGAATATATGTAAATATATATGTATATATGCATATATATGTATACATACATAAATACATATGTATGCATATATATATGTATTTATAGAAGTGTGTGTGTGTGCATATTTGTACGGATATGTGTGCAATTCTAAATCAAATCTATATATGCACACATACATGCATATATATATATGTATAGATATGTATATATATAATGTGTGTGTGTATATATATATATATGTGTGTGTGTGTATATACGGATGTACACATATATATTGACCTAGTGTCAGTGTATAGATCTGTGTATATAATACATGTAGAGTTCAGATAAATGTATTCAATACATCTTATCGTCTGCTTGTCTTATCACAGTGTAGTAAATAAAAAGAGAGACGGGGTGTTTAAATCACCATATATTTCCATTTATCAACATGTATAGGCATTGTATCAATTTATGTACATCCTTATATACACACTCACACACCTATATACACACTCATGCATATACACACTCACACATATATATATATATATATATGTATATATATATATATATATATATATATAAGTATGCAACTATCAACATTATCGGCGTTCAACGTCCACCTTCTAGGCTAACGTGTATATATTTATATATATATATATATATATATATATATATATATATATATATATATATATATATGTATATATATGTATATATATATATATATATATATATATATATATATATATATATATATATATATGTCTATATATATGCATATGTCTATATATATGTATATGTCTATATATGAATATGTTATGTGTAATCATACATATTGTATGATTTTAATGATTTATACATTAATACTTGGTGAAACTAAAATACTACATTGTCATAGGTTTAGATGGGGGGGGGGCAACGCAATACCAATCCATGCATAAATTTATATATGTAAATATAGAAAATGCCCCTCTCTCTCTCTCTCTGTGATATTGTATTATTTATATTTAACGGCGGTGAATTGACAGTATCGGTAGAGGGTCGGGCGCCATGCTTTGACACATAGCGTTACGGCCCTTTACGATATGAGTTCAAATCCCGCCGAGGTTAACTTTGCCTTTCATCCTTACGGGATCGATAAAATAAAGTACCAGTAATGCATTGGGATAATTGCTGGCCTTATGCCAAAACTAGAAATAATTATTAAATTTTAAATTGTACTGATGTTAGATTTGCCTTTCATCCTTACGGGTTCGATAAAATAAAGTACCAGTAATGACTTTGCTTTTCATTAAAATTGTTGGCATTGTACCTAAATCAGAAACCATCATATATATACACCTCTCCTCTACATCTATTAACCTGCAGTTAATCTTTCCTGATCTTCTATGCTTTGGAATCGAACATGGGAAGGTCCTTTGCCATTTCGCCATGACAGAATATATCAAAATATATTTTTAGCCCCTGAATCTAAGCAACCAGAAATTTCTTCCTTATTTTTTTTTTTAAATGTCCTAACAGTTAATACATAATTGTTTCTACTTTAGGCACAAGGCCAGCAAATTACCCAGTGCATTACTGGTACTTTATTTTATCGACCCCGTAAGGATGAAAGGCAAAGTTAACCTCGGCGGGATTTGAACTCAGACTGTAAAGGGACGTAACTATGCTAGAAAGCATGCGTCCAACCCTCTACCGATACTGCCAATCCACCGCCCTAACAGTTAATACATAATACATCGACAAAATATACATATAAAACGATTTTCGAAACTATAATCAGGCTCTCTAAGATGATTACATTTACAGAAAATTTACATTATGCATGCAAATATAAATTATATATACATATATGTTAATACAAATGGTGAGGAAATATTGGCATTTCTAATTATTCTACTCAGACACCCCAGTGTATTATAGTTTGTATAAGTACCGTATAAAGTTGTTGAATGGAATAAGTTGTGACATCTTGCTGGCTCTCGGCTCTCTCCTCTCGTAGTTCAAATTATGCTCTCTGTCCTTGTCAGTAAAGAATGTACCCGTGCTACCTACCCGTTGATGATGAAAACCATCTCTGTCACTCTTACCCTCTTTCTTTATATTTCCCCCCCCCCCTCTCGTTCTCTCTCTCTCTCTCGTTCTCTCTTTCTGTCTCTCTATCTCTCTCCCTCTTTATATATATATATAAATAATAGTAATAATAATAATAATAATTGTTCTACATTTGGCACAAGGCCAGCAAATACCCAGTGCATTACTGGTACTTTATTTTATCGACCCTGTAAGGATGAAAGGCAAAGTTAACCTCGGCTGAATTTGAACTCATATCGTAAAGGTCTGTAACTCGATGCTGGAAAGCATGGTGTCCAACTCTCTGTCGATACTGCCAATAATAATAAAAAGGACGAGGTGTTAAATCTTCATTACATTTATTGAGGTGTGACGCACGTTTAGCGATTGATCAGCTCAAGGTTTGATCGCCTAACTCTGGAATCAACTTGCCGTTTGATGAATTAATGGTTCTAAGCTATATCAAAATGGTTGAAGATTCTACGTGCTAAAATAATTAATTCTTACATAATTTATTGTTCTTCAATTCAGCTAAAAGCTAAAAAAGAAAGAATTTCTGACAATTATGACGAAGACTGTGATAACGATGGTCTAAGCCAACCAGTTCAAACAAATTAAACGTAGTGTATACATGTGTTTAATATCGTTGAAGTGGGTTCCTTGGGTACAGAATAACACAAGTGATTTATATATAACATAATTAGACATAGTAAGCCAACGATGCCTTGTGTTCTCTGTGCTATTTCTTCTCAGGTGCAGTTATTCATACGAATGTTTTAAAAACAAAAGCAGTATATACAAGATTGCAAAGTTGCTCATGCTATCTTCTTTGAATCCAGTGAAAAAAATTATTGATAGAAAATGAAAGATTAATGCATTAGTATCATTAAATTGGAGAGAAAATAATTACGGATTACCGAACCCGCCCATAAAAAATATGATGGAAACAAAACATAACATTAGATATATAGTGTATATATATATATATATATATATATATATATGTGTGTGTGTTTATATATATATATATATAATATATATAATGTTTGTGCGTATCAACGTATAAATATGTATATATATATATATATATATGTATATATATATATGTGTGTGTGTGTGTATGGGGGAGTTGAAACCCCCCCCCCCCCCTCAGTATTAATTAATGCTGCTAAGAATGCTTTTTAAAATGTCTACTTCATATATATATATATACACACACACACACACACCAACACACATATATATATATATATATATGTATATATATATTTGTGTGTTTATATATTGCGGCCATTTTGTTTTCTCGGCATGTCAGCAATCAGATAGATTGTTGGTGATGATGTAACACAACAAACAGCTGCAGATAACTTCTTCTTCTTCTTCTTCTTCTTCTTCTTCTTCTTCTTCTTCTCCTAATCACCCTCCTCCCCCTCCTCTCTTCCATCGTCTCCTCCCCCTCTCTTATCAATAGTATTCATGTTATTATTGTTGTTGTTATTGCCATGAAATACAGTGATA
>OZ024759.1:33035946-33038446 GCA_964016885.1 Eledone cirrhosa | reverse complement strand
ATAGTCATATATATATATATATATATATATATATATATATATATATATATATATATAGTTATATATATATAGTTATATTTGGGGAGGGTCATATTGTTATAATATTGCCAGAAATATATAGTAAAATACACTCACTATATATACATATAGATATATTTCTTTTATGTGCCACTAGGGCATCAAAAGTGGGACAAGTACAAAGGGGGGAGTTTACACAAAAAGGCGTCCTCAATAAGGAGGAGGCAATAACAAAATATAAAAATAAAATAAGATATAACAAAAAATAAAATTTTTAACAAAATCCTCAATAGAGAGGAGGCGCCTTGGGGGGTCGCACACACCCCCGAAAAAAGTGTGCAACCCTTCTCCTCAGGAGCACAGAGAAGGGGTGCTCCCTTGGTCTTTCATCTTCCTCACCTATAGTCTGATGTAGAGTGAAGGCCCATTCACACGGGCCATTCTCGCCACTTTCACCCATCTTTCATAGAAACGGCTGGGGTGCAGCACCTCTCTCTCCATCCTGATCCTTCTTCCGAAATGATATCGGAAGAAACGGACCAGTTGTTGGCCAGAGAGAAAGGTGCCCGACCTCAGTCCTTTCAGACGCGTCCACCATACAACCTCTTTCGCCATGGCTATTACGCACAGAAACACCGCCTCTGCTTCATCTTTGAAGGGGGGAGGCGGCTTGATCATTACAATAGACTCGGTGGTCAACCGGATCGGTCCCACCCTTGACAGCAGTTGTTCGACATAGCCCCACAGATCGGCTACGCCCGAGCAGTGTACTAATGCGTGTGCAACGGTTTCCTCGTCGCACACGCATCTGGGACAGATCTTTTTGGCGGGGTCCCTACCCGGGCGCCCGTGTCTGTAGAGCCTTTCTCGAACGGGTAAAGCCCCTCGGTAGCACTGCCAGGCCAGGGACTTCTGGAAGTTGTCCATAGGTCCCGGGCTGAATGTCCTACCGAACAGGCTGGCCAGTTCGTCCTCCTCCATGTCTAGGGCTTCTCCGAGGGCGTCGTCGCACCTGCTGCGTACCAGCCCTCTATAGAATGATAGATAGATAGATAGATAAATATTAATTTAGAATAAATGGTTTTCGAATAAGGAAATAGACAAAGGTAGTTGAAGAAGTTATTACAGCTTAAAATATTAAATTTATTACATTAAACCACTCAGAAGGCTTCACAGATTTTTATTCGAAGCGTAGTTTGTGGATCTAAGGCCATGGTTACAACAAATGTCTATGCTAACTCACAGTAGAATCAAACCTGCTACCATTTGCTTAAGAAGAGTACTTCTTAACTGCACAACTTTTCTTGTGTTCTTTGATGTGATGTTTTAAAGTAGAAATTTGTACTAAAATGATCGTTTAAAAAGTTCATCAAAACATTTTTAAAACCATTTTTCAAAGGTTAAATAAAAAGTTTTGAAAGGTTAGAGGAAAGGGTTTCTATATGTGTGTGTGTTTCGTCATGTGGTTTTGTAAGTGTTTTTGTATGTATATATTTATGTCTGTGTGTCAGTATATGTGTCTTTGCCTTTGTCTTTGTGAGTGTGTGTGTGTGTGTATGATCCAGATTGATTTTTAATTTCAAAAGGTTAGCAACATAATAATAAATAATTTCAATGAAAAACTATCAAACAAAATTATTATTACAGAAGTTGGTTGAAAGTGTATTTTCTTTAACATCTAATGTTTAATATGCAGAAGAGCAGACCACTTAAGTTCTTGTCTGAAACCACAATATTTGTCTCCCTTTAAAGAAGTCCCTCGTTCCCCTCAATCTCATGACTACATTATTTAGGTATATCTAACATGAAATGTCAGGAAAATGTTTCGTTCCTTTAATGTATTTTTCTCGTCAGATCTCTTTTGACAGAGATTTCACACAATATCTGAAGGGATATGAAAATGTAACTGTGCCACTTGAAATGAAAGAAGTAGCAGTTAGCTTCTATAACATGCCGGCTATGTCTGCAAAGATAAATAAAATAAATGCAATGAGGAGAGAGAATAAAAAGATAGATAGAAAGAGAAGTATAAACACACACACACACACATATATATATATATATATATATATATATATATATATATATATATATATATATATATATATGTTTATATATATATATATGTTAGAATATGTATATATATGATATATATATAGAAATATGTTAGAATATGTATATATATGATATATATGTTAAGATATGTATATATATGATATATATATATATATATATGTTAAGATATGTATATATATGAAATATATTTATATATGTTTATATACATATGTTTATATATATATATGTTAAGATATGTATATATATGATATATATATATATATATATTAAGATATGTATATATATATATATATATATATATATATTAAGATATGTATATATATGATATATATGATATATATATATATATATATATATATATATATATACATATATATGTTTATATATATATATATATATATATATA
>OZ024759.1:33020946-33028446 GCA_964016885.1 Eledone cirrhosa | reverse complement strand
TAATATTTAGATAGAGGAGACAGAGGTGGCGTTGTGTGGATAGGGAGAGAGTAAAGACAACAGTGTGCAGTAAGTATTGCGTTATAAGAGGCGCATAGTTATATATGTGCATAGTGCCGTATGTGCTGGCGTGTGTGTCGATATATATCTATATATATGAAGTAATTCCGTCGGAAAGGTCCAGGAAAAAAGACATATATATATATATATATATATATATATATATATATATATATATATATATGTATGTATATGTATGTATATATTATTTTCATAAAAAAATATTTATGAATATATATATATATATATATATATATATATATATATATATATACACACACATACATATATATGTATACATATATTTATAAATATATGTAGTGTATATATACACACACACATTATATATATATATATATATATATATGTATATGTATACATATATTTATAAATATATGTAGTATATATATATATACACACATATATATATATGTATACATATATTTATAAATATATGTAGTATATATATACACACATCTACATATATGTATACATTTATTTATAAATATATATAGTATATATATATACACACACACACACACATATATATATATATATATATATGTATACATATATTTATAAATATATATTAGTATATATATATACACACACATATATGTATACATATATTTATAAATATATATAGTATATATATATATACACACACATATATGTATACATATATTTATAATTAAATATATTTATATATACACATACACACATATATGTGTGTGTGTGTCTTTGATGTGTGCCAATGAGAGTCGTAAACAACTACGAGAATTCCGATAAAATAGTTTCTCCAGCAAAAAAAATCATTTGCGTGTTGTTGTTCCGTCCGAGTTTCATATCTCCATACAGATAATACTGTTGTTACACTAACTGAAAATAGTAAACCTAACGGTTTGGTTCATTGGCAGCAGATAAGCAAAGGTGGTTGAACGTGGCCTAGGGTTAGGGTTTGGGACATATGGTCCTCATGTCGTGGGTTTGAGTCCTTGATTTATTTGTGTTTGGTGTTGTTCCGGTAGACTCAGTTTAAAATGAGTACCAACAATATACATCGTGTATTGAGTACTTTAAACATGGCGGAACCTATCTCGTTTGAACAGCACTGATCTTTTTTCCAGAGTAGTAGAGAGAGAGGGGGAGATAGATTATCTTTGATAGAGAGGAGGTGAGAAAGAGATATAGCGAGAGAATCGACCCCAGTATGGGACTGATATATTATTTTCATCGACCTCGAAAGGACGAATGGTAAATATATTTTCGGCGGATTTTGAAACCAATGTGCAGAGAACCAGAACAAACATTACAACACATTCTATCAGACGGTCTAAGGACGCTGACATATTGATCGATATACGAGGAGAAATCTATACATTATATTGATAACTATTGTACTAGTGGGATGACAACAACAACAAAAACAATAATGGGTATCAATGGCTTACACTGAATATTCTTAGATTCTTCTTGTGTTAAGGGATAAATACGGACAAAAACTGGGCACCCATGGTCCCCCTTAAGAGAAGCCAAAGTAGAAATTACTGAAGAAAGACAAACAAAAGGACTAAAACGGGACATAAAACGGCAAAACATAATATTAATATCTCTAATTCAATAATGTTTTATACATTCAGAGATAGATAGACTGTGTCATTATCTAATTTACTTTTTCGATGAATATCCTGCCATAATAGAGTGAAAAAAAGGGGGTTTTATAAGAAGTTTTGTTAGAAATATAAGTGGTATAATCATTGAATGAATAGTTGGCTATGACAAAAAAATATTGGCTGCTTTCAGGGAATTGTTATTGATACAATAAATACATTTGAGAAATCATCTCCCAGAATAAAATATGAATTGAATGTTACCGCCGCAGTCACTATACAAGCGCACACAGACACACACATAGACACACATATACACACATATACATACATATATACTCGTGCAGACACACTCATATATATATAAAGAGAGAGAGATATAGATGTATATATATATATTTATAAATACATATGCATATATATATATATATATATAATAAACCACACAATTTCTCTATATATATATGTGTGTGTGTGTGTGTGCGTGTGTAAATGTATATATATATATATATATATATATATATATATATATGAATGTTTGTATATATGAATGAATGTATATATATATATATATATATATATATATATGAATGTTTGTATATATGAATGAATGTATATATATATATATATATATATATGAATGTATGTATATATGAATGAATGTATATATATATATATATATATATAAACGTAAACAAGTAAACAAGAAAATCAATGATAACTGAGAGGACGAAATAAACAGCGTACAAAAGAAAAATGAACAAGTTAAAATGGCGTCCGACTGAGGTTTCGACGCGTGTCAAGTGACGTCACAGATGTATTCATGCTGTGAACAACAATGACAACAAGTACAACAGCAACAACAGAACAGAGGAGAATGCAGTCGGATGTCTGGCAACGATGGGTTTAGCTCTCAACACTTTTGCCAGTAATCTTTTTAACTTGATGTTGACTCTCTCTCTCTCTCTCTCTCTCTCTCTCTCTCTCTCTCTCTCTCTCTCTCTCTCTCTCTCTCTCTCTCCCTCTCTCTCTCTCTATGTGTATATATATATATATAGAGAGAGAGAGAGAGATACACTCATATATATATATATACCACTTTTGATGTTGGCTCTTTCTCTCTCTCTTGGTATATATATGGATCAACACATGCATATATATATATATATGTATAACACTTTTGCCAGCAACATTTTAAACATGATATTTACTCGCTCTCTCTCTCTCTCTCTCTCTCTCTCTCTCTCTCTCTCTCTCTCTCTCTCTCTCGCTCTCTCTCTCTCTCTCTCTCTCACCTGTCTCTCCCTCTCTTTCTGTCTCCCTCTCCTCCCTCTCTCTCTCTCTCTCTCTGTCGTAGCAAGTCAGCTGGCTACCGATACTACGAACGAAACAAGTGGTTTGAAACTAAACAAAATGGATAAATAAATAAACACCTATTGATCAGATGAAATGGCATTACAGTATTACATAGTTATGGCGAATGGTTACTACTTTCAACGCCGCTATTTCAATGGAGAGTAATTTAATCTTCACCCAATAACAAAAAAAAACTTTGAAGAGAAATATTTTATTTTAATCAGAATATAAATGAATAAAGTAATAAAATTTTAAAAAGGATAGATTGATTAAAGCCGAAACCTTATTAAAAATTCAGTGTATTTGTATCTTTTTTATAGATTTTTCTAACTACATCAATCACGGATTATATCAGCAGATTCTTGTATACGTTTGTTCATATCGTGTTATCTGCTGGGATGGTAGAGATTTCGCAGAATCACTGGAGCATCGAATAGGATAGCTTTTGGTATATCTTCAGTACCTCTGCGCTCTGAGTTCAAGCCCCACCGAGACTTTATCAGTTTTGCAATTTACAATATTTGAGGGTGTTCATATCGTCATATCTGCTGGTATGGTAGAGAATTGGCAGAATGTTTACATCGTCGAATACAGTGGCGTTTGATATATCTTCAGTACCTCTGCGATCTAAGTTCAAGCCACACCAACCGAGTAATTATCAGCTTAGCATTTTACCCTATTTGTTGTTCGACAAAAATATGATATATCTCTCTCCATGGTGACTGAATTATATTTTGAATTGTGTCAGCTGTATCTCTCTACAACTCTGTATTTTGTGCCCTGAGTACAAATTCTACTTACGAATTCTTTGGGATCGATTATCTGATCAGAAAACTACAACCGATTATGAATCCTTGATTGGGCAACGTCCACATATCTGGGGTTTCATTGCTTCAAATCATTCCGGCTATGACGATTCTTTAAGTTTAAATCTACGATTATATTACTCATGGTCATTTTTACGACAGATGAATGTGAAGATTTGGTTGCTATTTCTAACAGTTTCAACGACCATGTAGGACCTCTGCTGTCATACATATGTATGTATATATGTATATGAATATATATATATATATATATATATATATATATATATATATATATATATATATATATATATATAGTGACGAAGCATAAGTCAATTGCATGAACTCATAATCCTTTATTTACTGGTATATTTATTTCGATGATAGCCATTGAATGGCTATGACCTCATCAGGCAGTTAGTCGGTTCTTAGATATGCCACCTCTGTGTTTATGGTGTTGATGGTATCAGAGCCTTGGGACATGTGTATATATATATATATATATATATATATATATATATATATGTACATATATATGTACATATATATATATATATATATGTACATATATATGTACATATACATATATATGTACATATACATATATATGTACATATACATATATATGTACATATACATATATATGTACATATAGATATATATGTACATATACATATATATGTACATATATATGTACATATACATATATATGTTCATATACATATATATGTTCATATATATATATATAGTAAGAATATTTTCGAAACAGCGAGTGGGTTTGAAATTATTAGAAATGTAAGTTATCGCCGTATTTTGACTAAAGAAATTAAAGAAATGATTTAGCCTGATAGTGGGGTTAAGAACCCTCGGAGAAATGGAAAAAGATGAGTATTGTATGTTAATACTCATCTTTTTCCATTTCTCCGAGGGTTCTTAACCCCACTATCAGGCTAAATAATTTCTTTAATTTCTTTAGTCAAAATACGGCGATAACTTACATATATATATATATGTTGATATATATATATATATATATATATATATATATATATATATATATATATACATAATGTATATGAGAATTAAACGGAAAAAAGAAGCACAATCGACGATGTGAGTGTATGTGTGTGTGAGTGTATGTGTGTGTGTGAGTGTATGTGTGTGTGCTAATGATAGAGTGTTTCTGGGTGGCTTGGTGCCTGTGACTTTGTTTAACCTTGGTTAAAATTTCAGCGAAACAATACTATCGTTGTTTTGTATATAACAGTCTGGGTTTGAAGAATTGTTTTGTGTTTCTCACTAACAATAATTATTAGAACGGGTAGAAATGAACTTTAAGAACAAACAAAAATACAAACAATAACACAAACAAACAAACAATGAGATAAACAAAGACACAAACAAACAAGGAATAGATAAATAAGAGAGTAAATATATTCTGCGTCTCATCTCCATTTTTGCCTGTATTCCTTCCATAACATTAGCTTTTAACAATCATTAATTTTCTTTGTTTTCAATTGTATATAACTCTTTGTGTCGCCTCTCTGCATCAATTTGTATATAACAATGACAAAACTAGAAACAACACCCAAAAGGTTTACTGACTTTTAACTAGTCTATTTTCATATAATAATTATTTGTCATCATAACAATACTACAATAAAATACGACAATACATTGTATATATATATATATATATAAGTGTGTGTGTGTGTGTATGTATATATGTACGTATGTATATTTATATGTATGTGTGTGTATGTATGTATGTGTATTTATGTGTGTATGTATGTGTGTATTTATGTGTGTATGCATGTATGTGTAAATATGTATGTATATGTATGTGTGTGTGTGTGTGTATGTGTATGTATGTACATACACACATATATATGTATATGTGTGTATGTATGTATATATGTATGTGTGTGTATGTATGTACATACACACACACACACACACATATATATATGTATATGTGTGTATGTATGTATATATGTATGTATGTATATTTATATGTATGTGTGTATATGTATGTATGTACATACACACACACACACACACATGTATATGTGTGTATGTATGTATATATGTATGTATGTATATTTATATGTATGTGTGTGTATGTATGTATGTATATTTATATATGTGTATGTGTGTATGTATGTTTTACAATTTTGTATGGGCCTTTTGTATTGTTTTAAAGTTTCATCTCCTTTATAGTTTAATTGTTCACTAGATAGGTCTATACATATATATATGTGTATAGCGTCTGTATCGATCTATGTATGTAGGTGTGTATGTATGTATGTATATATATGTATATATATATATATATATATACATACATAGATGCCTACATACACATGTATATATATATGTGTGTATGTGTAATGTTATGTATATATACTTGTACATGGATAGCTATATATATATATATGTGTGTGTGTGTGTGTGTAATGTAATGAATAGCTATATATATATATATGTGTATGTGTGGGGGGATATTACTGGGGTGTTAGTAGTGTTCTATTTTTTCAATACTATTTTGTACTACAGAATGTTTTTTATAAATTTTAGTCAATGCTGTGTGTTGATACAGGAATATATTTTATATAAAAATCAGAATATTTACATCTGTCTCTGACAGAGTCTCGGCCCTGTATGAGTCTAAATTTATCGAATGATTTGTAAAATTATTAGGCAACACGCTATATCTAAATTCTGGTATATGCCACTTCAATAACCACAAACACAAATGACGAACTATGCTTTATCAAGAAATACAATACCCACCACATTGATGAAGAAAAGCTAGTCAGCATCATTAGTAATGGTTTTGTAATCACTGATGAGTATTACATACAAATAATATCCAACACATTGAACATTTAAAATAAAACTGAACTAATTATCGACTGTCGCCACGAGAAGAAATATTACTTAGCCAACTTCATTACTCTAATCGAAGCTGATTGATATATCGATGTCTGTTACCATTTGTCGCCAGGCAGGAAGTTCATTAACCACTTTACGTCACAGGATATCACTAAACTGAAATCAGTGGCACGGTAATGTTGCAAGTCTTGGCCATCTGTCTCTAACTGGTCAAAGAATCTCAGATAAATGACGTCGTTTGGCTTCAGATCATTTGAGCAATTCTCTGATCTAAATCATTCAAATAGTGATCATCTTGTCTTTTATTTAGGTTCTGTGTATCTGTAACACAAATCAATCCAGTTCACATTACTCCAATCCTCTCACAATCTGGTTTAACGTACGTCTGACTTCTATGAGCAGTGGTTGGGTTTCCAGCTATAAGCTTCATTGTTGGCCCGCCATAGAGAGAAAAACACGAGTCGGGGTATAATTAATTGTTTTAAATATCAGCAGTAACAACTATACTATGATATTATAGAGTATTTCAGTAACTTACAGATCTGAGTTCATTTGCCTATCAAAGCCTATCGACCAATCCAGTGGCAAATTTATCCCACGTCCAAATCGGGCTACAATCTATGAGTTATTTTGATTAGCAGAAATTAATTAATGATGGTTTTATATCATTTAGTTCTTAATTAGGAATATATATATATATATATTTTTTTTTAGGGGGGGGGGGGGGGGGGGGTCACAGTTCGACATCCCTCCCCTTTCTATTTCTCTTAGCC
>OZ024759.1:33008446-33010946 GCA_964016885.1 Eledone cirrhosa | reverse complement strand
GAGAATTTGTAACACAACAGTTAGTTCACCATACCGAGAACAATTGTGTTCACCTTAGCGGATCTTCAGCTCGTTCTGTCTCTCTCTCTCTCTCTATATATATATATATATATATATATATATATATATATATATATATATATGTGTGTGTGTGTGTACATATACATGTGTACATATATTAAACCATGGAGAGGAGCTCATCTCCTCTCCGAGTCTGAATACGGCAGATTTCTTCCAGCGAAGGATAGAGAAGTGGGGGGGCGGAAGTGATAAAGAGATATAGATGAAGAATCTACCCCAGTACTTGACAGTTGGGTTTTTATCGACCGCAAATGAATTAAAGGCACACTTGACCACGCTGGGATTTGAACTCAGAGAGCAGAGAATTGAAATGACTACGTTAAAGCATTCTTATCCGACGTTCTAACGACTCTGCCAATTCCCAGTCTGGAATATAACTTAACAAAGCTTTTCACATAAAATTATGATGGAAGGATTTTAGATAATAAACTGGCGATTTGGTATTTAACGTGATATTTCATTAAAATATATTTTGTTCCACTACAATATCTATATTAGGACTCACGAAAATAAAGTGTTTTGATCGTTGGCTGTATTCTATTAACAGCAGCGACTAAGAAAGGAGTTATAGTATGGTTGGTTCGTTTAGTGACCTATTAGCTTCTTAACAGCGGTTACTGATAGATCTAAAATGAATATTCAATCTCCTGATGCATTTTTCATCAAATACAAAAACAAAAATAGCTTTTTTTTGTTTTTTTAAATAAACAAACAAACCAAGTAACGAAATCTTACTTTTGTCTTGTTGAAATTATTAAAGTTTAACTAATGTTTTCCTTCGTTTTTGTTTTTTTGCCTCTATTCAAGGTTTTTAATATTAGGTTATTTTTATTTATTATTTTATTATTTTATTATTTTATTATTTTATTATTTTATTATTTTATTGTATAAATCTTCATGAAAAAAATAAGCCCAATTTAAATCTTTATTCTGCTATGGCTGATGAAACAGACTGCTGATCCGGTTTATTAGAGTCTTCGTATTTTAATGGAATAAATAAATAAATAAAATTAAATAAATAAATAGATAATAAGTAAATAAATATATATATATATATATATATATATATATATATACATAAGAAACCATTAAATATATACGTAAATAACATTAAATATATACGTAAATAACATTAAATATATACGTAAATAAATGTCGATTGAAAGAAAGCAGAAGGAGGCTAGCTCTGTTTAGTAGGAAAGCATTCATTCGTAAAAGAGAACTAACAACTTCCTGAAATTCGTAGGAAACGAAGCGAAGACAAGTGGGAGGTTTTTTTCTGTATTTATATATTTAAAGACCAAAATCCTGTGAACAAGCATGTATTTAGAAAATCAGAATGGGAAAGCCACTAAGCGTGAAACGAATATTAGTTTTAGCATTTAAGATGTAAACACTCACGAAAAAAATAATAGAACCGCATATATTATATTAGGGAATAAATTTAAAGGGTTTTAGAAGAGAGAAGGAAGTGAGAGGGTGGTTAAAGTAACTATGTATATACTTAAAGATGTTTTAAATAGCTTTACATCTTTCAACGAAGTGTAGTAATGCCCCGTTTTTCTATTAATTTAAGGTCTGTGAACAGGAAAAAGCAAATATTTTCTGATATCGTGTAGCTATTCTTATTTGTGTTGTAGTCATGGTGATGATGGAGATTTTGGGCCCAGGTTAGCCTGTTTCGTGAATAGAGCCCTTATAAATTATCCCGACAGTCCGTGACTATACCATCATGTGTTTATTTGTGTATTTATTTTCATATATCCGATGTTATTCTATTTATATATGGCGGCAGAAAGTCAGTGACAGAAACATGGACGTTATTTCTAACAGAGTAGGTAACCACATAGTGACTATCCTCTTGTTGGCAGTAGATTGGCAGCATCAGTAGAGCGTCGGACAACATGCTTTGTTATCTAACATATAGTTAAGTCACTTTACATTATGGGTTCAAATCCCACCAAGGTTAGCTTTGCCTTTCATTGTTACGGGGTTTGATAAAATAAAGTTCCAGTAACGAAAAGGATTCGATTCAATCGACTAGCCCCTCCTCTAAAATTGTTTGACTTGCTCTTAAATTAGAAACCATTGTTGTTGTGTATGTTACTGTCTTTTATCACACACAAACACACGTACACACACACACACACACATATATATATATATATTAGTAAAAAGGAAAAGAAAATGCTGACAAATTTTTCCCAGTGAAAAATAATTTAATTAGGAATAAGTATAAATTAGTAATAAGTTACTAATTTATACTTATTCCTAATTAAAGTATTTTCCACTGGGTAACATTTGTTAGCATTTTCTTCTCCTTTTTACAACTCGTGTGTCACACCTCTATATTTTTTTTAAATATATATATTTATATATAATTGAATAAACAAGAGAGATGAACACTAATATAAACATA
>OZ024759.1:32973446-32975946 GCA_964016885.1 Eledone cirrhosa | reverse complement strand
TTAATATATATATATATATATATATATATATATGCATATATATATATATATATATATATATATATATATATATATATATATATATATATATATGCATATATATATATATATATATATATATATATATACATATATATATATACATATATGCATATATATATATATATATATATATATATATATATATATATATATATATATATATATATATATAAACATATATATATATTTAGTTTCTGAATTTGTTTAGCAAGATTCTTTATCTGAAAACGTGTGTTGAAACCGATATTGTTATACTTTGGGAGGGTCATGTTGCCAATAAGAAACACACGCACCAGTTGCTTTCATTTTATTATAATAAATTTATAAATTTAGGAATTTATAAATTTCCGGTTGGTTGGTTGGTTCCACAACCAGATCGTTGTTTATATATTGTCAAAATATTTCGTCACACATTCTGTAACCTCTTCAGTGACTGGGGATTCTTTTCTTTGTTTTTTGTGCCTCTCCTTTGTTCTGTCCAACGCCATCTTGTTTCTGTGTGTGACACAAAGAGGCACAAAAAACAAAGAAAAGAATCCCCAGTCACTGAAGAGGTCACAGAATGTGTGACGAAAGAACTTTGACAATATATAAACAACCATCTGGTTGTGGAACCAACCAACCAACCGGAAATTTATAAATGTATTATAATAAATTGAAGTGAAAGCAACTGGTGCGTGTGTTTCTTATTGGCAACATGACCCTCCCAAAGTATAACAATATATATATATATACAAATATATATATATATATACATATATATATATATATATATATATATATATATATATATATATATATATATATATAGATGTGTGTGTGTGTGTGTGTGTGTGTGTGTGTGTGTGTGTGTGTGTGTCTGTGTGTGTGTGTGTGAGAAAAAACACAAACCCTCCATCTCAACTCTACTTTTGAAAAGCAGAAGAACTGCGAAACCGATAAAGCAACCAAATTAATATATATTTTTTTTTAAAAAGACTCCAGTTGCATTTTAGATTTCATCTTTTTTCCTTATACTTTCACTCGTGTAGGACACCTCGGTTATTTTTCATTTCGTAAAAAACCTCACTTTCTAATATATATATATATTAGAAAGTGAGGTTTTATATATTTATTAGAAAGTGGGGTTTTATATATATATATATATATATATATTATTAGAAATGTAAGCTAGTTATATATAAATATATAGTGCAAATTTATACGGAAACAAAACAGAGAGGCAGACAAATAAAGGTTTATTAGATTCATATGTATATATCATCTACTAAGACCAGACATGATATAGCTTATAGTTTCTGTCTTCTCTATTCAGCTGACTTGTAACAATTCTTTACTCGTCTTAATGAACGTTCTCTATTGTGACGTATATATGCTTTTTTCATATTTTGTGACTTATATATGCTTTTTCTTATTTTATCTGTTTGTTTTTGTTGTTCTTTTGCTTTTGTATTCGTTTGTTCTTTTTTGTCTCACACTACCAACAAATTGTATTCATTTTTTTTCTGTCTATCTTTCATTCAGTCTTATATTTTGTCCGTTTGTCTATTTGTCTGTCTCGCCGTCTTGCTATTTAAGTTTGTCTCCTTCCTCCCACCACTCTCTGTCTCTCTCAAATGCTCTCTCTCTTTCTCTCTATCTCTCTCCCTCTCTCTCTACTAATATGGAATGTAAAATGAATTGAAATTATTTTCAGCAAACGAAAAAATAGTGTATAGCTAGTATTTATCTCTTTATTTCCGGTTTTACTACTACTTGTACTACTAGTAGTACAAGTAGTAGTAGTACTATCATTATTACTATTAATAATTGTTTCTACTTTAGGCACAAGGCCAGCAATTACCCAGTGCATTACTGGTTGCGCGGTGGATTGGCAGTATCGGTAGATAGTCGGACGCCATACATTGCAGCACAGTTACGTCCCTTTACGTTCTGAGTTCAAATCCCGCCGAGGTTAACTTTGCCTTTCATCCTTAAAATAAAGTCGATAAAATGAAGTACCAGTAATGCACTGGGGTAATTGCTGGCCTTGTGCCAAAAGTAGAAACAGTTATTAATATTAATAATAATAATAATTCTAATACCAATACTACAACTTGTATTACTGTTACAACTATTGCAAGTACTGTATCTGCTGCTGCTGCTGTAATTCTGCCAACAACTCATTAAAACGGACAACATCTGCCTTTCTCTGCAATCATTTTCATTGAAGAGAACGTGAACGTTTCTACACTTCGTTACTAGAACTATCTACACCTTGTTTCTAGAACTATCTACACCTCGTTTCTAGAACTATCTACATCTCGTTGCGAGAACTATCTACACTTCGTTACTAGAACTATCTGCACCTCGTTGTCAGAACTATCTACACCTCGTTTCTAGAACTATCTACACCTCGTTGTTAGAACTATCTACCCCTCATTGTTAGAACTATCTACACCTCGTTGTCAGAACTATC
>OZ024759.1:32953446-32958446 GCA_964016885.1 Eledone cirrhosa | reverse complement strand
AGATATGTGTATGTATACAAGCATGAAGATATGTGTATATATACAAGCATGAAGATATGTGTATGTATACAAGCATGAAGATATGTGCGTATATACATGCATGAAGATATGTGTATATATACATGCATAAAGATATGTGTATATATACATGCATGAAGATATGTGTATATATACATGCATGAAGATATGTGTATATATACATGCATGAAGATATGTGTATATATACATGCATGAAGATATGTGTATATATACATGCATGTAGATATGTGTATATATACATGCATGTAGATATGTGTATATATACATGCATGAAGATATGTGTATATATACATGCATGAAGATATGTGTATATATACATGCATGAAGATATGTGTATATATACATGCATGAAGATATGTGTATGTATACAAGCATGAAGATATGTGTATATATACATGCATGAAGATATGTGTGTATATACATGCATGAAGATATGTCTATATATACATGCATGAAGATATGTGTATATATACATGCATGAAGGTATGTGTATATATACATGCATGTAGATATGTGTATTTATATATATATATGTGTGTATGTATGTGTGTGTGAACGAGTGTAAGTGTGTGCGTTTATGTTTATATATATATATATATATATGTATATAAATATATGTATGTATATATATATATATATATATATATATATATATATATATATATATATATATATATATGTATATATATATATGAATATATATACAAAGGTCTGATGACATGGTGTGTTGGCTTACAGTGTACTTTCGGTTTTTGATAATATTTGTGTATTATTCAAGTAGCGAAGTATAGGTAACTCATACACTATAGATACAATTGTTACCTAATAAATTCTATATACCCGCATTTCCATTTCGTAAATTTTTTCTCCATATATATATATATATATATATATATATATATATATATATATATATATAGAGAGAGAGAGAGAGAGAGAGAGAGAGAGAGAGAGAAAACATGTGGCAACAGATAGAAGGCTAAACAATGTAAAATGGACGACTGTAAGATGAGGTAACGAAAAGGTAAGTTACCAGGGAAAATATATACATACATATGTTTATGTATGCGTATATATATATATATATATATATATATATATATATATATATAATATATATATATAATGTTATTCTGGAATATACAGACATGGCACTTGTTTTTCTGTGTTTTTTTTTTTGTTATTAGATTTGTTATTGGTGTTGTTGTTGGTGGTGGTAGTGGTGGTGATGGTGGTAGTGGCGGTGATGGTGGTAGTGTTGTTGTTGGTGGTGGTGTTGGTGGTGGTGCTGGTGCTGGTGGTTTACTTGATGGAGTGATGGAGCTGCTGTTGCCTTTGACCTTCTTGTTTCTGCTACTACTACTGATGTTGTTTTTGTTTATGATGATGATGATGATGACGATGACGATGATGATGATGATGATGATGATGATGATGATGATGATGATGATGATGATGGTGGTGGTGGTGGTGGTCGACGACGACGACCACCACCACCACCACCATGTTATTGTTGTTGTTTATCATACATGTAGTTGATGCTCCACCTGTTTACTGTAGCATATATCTATCACTTACCCCTCCCGCAGGCCAGCTTCCTCCAACCCAAGCTCCTATACCACCACCACCACCACCACCATGGTTGCCTCCACTGCACCGCACCGCTTCATTCTATAGCTGAACCACCAGCCCCGAGCTCATACACATTACCCTCTACACAACCTCTACCACGCCTCACCATTCGATTCTATCACTTAACCCCAGCCCCAAGTAAATAATATTTACCCCCTACACCAGCACCACTGCGCCTCACCATTAGATGTTTCTCACAAATAAACATGTTATTCCAGGAAACTCTTAACCAATATCAGGATTTTTCTCCGATAACTTTCACCATTCTCCTTCAAAGGTGCTTTTCCATTACACACACGTATACACACATATACACACATACTCATATATATATATATATATATATATATATATATATATATATATATATATATATATATATATATATATATATATATACATATATATATATATATATATACATATATATATATATATATATACATATATATATATATATATATGTATATATATATATATATATATATGTATATATATATATATATATATATATATATATATATATATATATATATATATATATATATATATTTATATATATATACATATATATATATATATGTATATATATATATATATGTATATATATATATAAATATATATATATATATATATATATATATATATATATATATATATATATATATATATATATATATATATATATATATATATATATATATATATATATATATATATATATATATATTCATATATACACATATACATATATCTATACACATATACACACACGTACACACATTCACGCAAATATTCATACACACATACAGGAATACGTACATACATATATGTATATATATTATATATATATACAGTATAGAATATATATATATATGTGTATATATATATATATATATATATATATATATTAAAATACAAACATTAATAAAATAGATGTTCTTTTGATCAATTACATTTTATTATACATATTTCGGATGTACAACTGTACGTCCTCATCAGACAAAATATAATGATACATGACATACCCTGAGATGTTAAATGGTTAAGATTTAATGGTTAAGATTTAATAATATTTATATATATATGTATATATATATATACATGCAGTATAGAATACATATATATATATATATATATAAACAGTATAGAGTACATATGTATATGTATATATATACGTGTGTGTCTGTGTGTGTGTTTATATATATATATGTGTCTATGTGTGTCTATGTATGTATGTGTCTTTTCCGTTTTCATATAAGTGCCCAGGTGTTTAAACGTTATTTTATTTAACTGTGACCTACCTAAAACATATAATATGTTTTTATGTTATATTACCACTCAGTCATATCTTAATATGACATCAACTGTGACCTTTTATCATGGCTACACATATAAACTCTCACATTTTCTTCCATATCCTACAGCGTTAGCGAGGAATTCTTCCAAAGTGTAAAAGGCATTACGATTACGTCGTGCTCATTATTTTGCGTCTGTTTTGCCTCCTTCTTCTTCTTCTTCTTCTTCTTCTTCTTCTTCTTCTTCTCGCTCTCTATCTTTTTCCCTTTTGATTTCTATTTAACAGACCTGCGAGAGGCGTAGAGGCAAAGACCTCAACCATTCCTTTCAGTGGCGGATCTTGTCAAAAGCAAGCGTCTCTAATTGATCTGGTTGGATACCCAAGTGACACCACCGTCTTGATCGGTGTCCACATCTTGTCAGTTGATTTTGCCCGAAACATCTGTCCAGTGATTCTTTCCTGAGACATTCTAAACACATGTTCATAATATCAGAGCTGTGATACGCGTGCTTGAAATAACAACAAATAAAGATCTGTCAACTAGAAAACATACTGTAAAGATTTGAATTAACAAACTTATCTTTGCATATATTCTGCTAAATTATTACAGGCGGTAAGAACGTCTCTTTACAGTCTGAGTTCAAATCGCGCCAAGGTTAACTTTGCCTTTCATCCATACGAGGTCGATAAAATAAAGTACCAGTAATGTACTGGGTAATTGCTGGCCTGTGCAAAAAGTACAAGCAATTATTACAGGCGGTAAGAGTTAATAAGAATCTTCGGATAGCTTTGATCAGTTCCATTTCTGGTGAGTTTGATTACGTTAGAAATATGATCGATCATTGATTATGTCTATGGTGAAACTGTCTTCGATTTAAAGACGTCATTACATTTGCTTTGTACATATTAGCCATTTCTTTTTCCATTCAATAATTCGTGTAGGATGTAAATATGAGTAAAGTGTTATAATATCTTTCGCCAAAAACAACGATCCGTCTTACAGGGAAACAAATTCGGTCTCTGTGTTTTGTAAATATGTCACATAATTATAGTGTAGTCGTGGCAGTAGTTATTATTATTCAAGATTATGTCTCAACACAACTTTAAACTAGGGTGTCCGGTTTTTTTCAAATACTAATATATATATATATATAACGGCGATGAATTAGTTTTGCGAGGTTTTTGATATGAAATTGTGTCGAAACAAATATTGTTATACTTGGGGAGGGTCATATTTGTGTAATAATATTGCCAGAATCAACCAAACAGTGAGTGTGTTCTGTTATTAATTCTGACAATATTATTACACAAATATGACCCCCCCCCTCCCCCAAGTATATATATATATATATATATATATATATATATATATATATATATATATATATATATATGTGTGTGTGTGTGTATGTAAAAGGTAAACAGAAATAACAACACAATCGGTACAGTATATGGAAGGGATATATTAGATTAACGCTTGATATAGCAGGAAGAGGGTATTGACGTTTCGGACGCTAGCCTTCATCAGAAGAAAGAATGAGAAATAAGATAGATTGAGGGGGCGGACGGGTTTTTATTGGAAAAAAATGTCTTTAGATAAAGATAACAGGTCCATTCATGTTGACATCTTTTGCAAAACTGTTGGTGCTGGCGTTTTGTGTATGATTTATTTGTTTATGTGCTTATTGGCCCTACTCTATGCGTAGATTTATACATATATATATATATATACGTATCTGTATGTTTATAAGCATATATATATATATAGAATATAAAACGAAAAATCAGTGATGCATCAGGACTCAATGTATTGTGTGTTACGATAGAGCTGTCTGCCGGCGAAACACTTGTAACACACAATAAATTGAGTCCAGATGCATCACTGATTTTTCGTTTTATATTATATCACACTCTGCTCTATAAGAACATAGAGTGCTCAACCGGCATACCGCCTATGGAAGCATCATAGCTACCATCAAACACACACACACACACATATATATATATATATATATATATATATATATAT
>OZ024759.1:32926577-32931577 GCA_964016885.1 Eledone cirrhosa | reverse complement strand
CACAAACCAAACGCCCACATGCAGCTACAGTAATAGATGCTTACAAAAGACACAAACATACAAAGACACACACATTAACAATAATATACCCAGATACACACTTACACACCTAACTTACACACCTAACTTACACACCAAACTTACACACGCATTTACACACACCCCAATATCCACGTTTACATACAATTTTGTCGAAAACTAGTCTATATATTCTGTCAGTCTCCATTTCAAATGATTTATAGGTATTTAATATAACATATCAGTTTTAGATTTTAGCAAGACGATAGTGAAATATATATACATAGATATATATCTGTGTGTGTATGTGTGTGTGCGTGTGTGTGTGTGTGTGTGTGTGTGTGTGTGTGTGTGTGTGTGTGTGTGTGTGTGTGTGTGTGTGTGTGTGTGTGTGTGTGTGTATTCACATATTTATACATATATGACAGTGTTAAACATATTTATATATCTATACATCTATATATCTGTATATATATATATAATATATATATATATATATATAATATATATATAATATATATATATATATACACCCGATTAACTGTGATCAGACGCAATGTTTTATATATATATATATATATGTATATAAACACATACACAGACGCATTCACACACACATAGACATGTGCACACAGGTATATATATATATATATATATACATGCATGTATGTATATATAAACACACACACAGAGACACACATATATATATATATATATATATATATATATATATATACAATTAACTGTGATCAGACGCAAAGAATCATAGGTTTCGCTAGATTTAAAATGTCTAAGACACGCCAAACCTCACAAACATCCTTATGCACCGACATTTTTATCAAGAGTTTGGTGACCAGGTATAGCAAGCGAAGAATAACGTTGACAATGCCCAAATATACATCACACCTCATTATGGCGTCCCTGAGATTTTATCAAGTAGTCAAATAGCGCAAGAAAATAAGATGTAAATCCGCCAAAAGTGTATTTGCTCCCACCATCACCACCCCACCACATCCCCAATGCCTTGAAACTGGCAAAATAGTATTTTAATTACGTGCAATTTTACATTTTCAATTGAAATATTCCATCGATGAGGAGAATAACAAAATAAAGGAATTCAAATATCTTATACTTGATGGCTGTTAAGAATACGAATCTTCACGAATATATTCAGCCCACGCATGCGTTATTTTGTTATATGTGTGTGTATATATATATATATATATATATATATATATATATATATATATATATATATACATACATATATATATACATACATACATACATATAGCTGTATATATTCTATACAAAAATATATATATATATATATATATATATATATATATATATACAAAATGTATATGTATGTGTATATGTATATGTATATATATATATATAACCAACATATGTATATATATATATATATATATATATATATATATAGCTGTATATATTCTATACAAAAATATATGTATATATATATATATCCAAAATGTGTGTGTATGTGTATATATATATCCAAATTGTATATGTATATATATATAACTAAAATGTGTATATATATATATATATATATATATATATATATATATAAATATATAACCAAAATGTGTATATATATATATATATAGTTGCACATATTTTATACAAAATATATGTATATATATATATTGCTTTATACATTTTATATAAACATATGTGTACATATACATACATATATATATATATATATGTCTGTCTGTTTGTGTGTGTGTATTTGCTCTGCTTTTATTTATTATATTATTTCTATATTTAAAGTGCAATGTATTGATATAAAATTAACCTTCATTCAACGAAACATTTCCAGCAACCCGACTATGTTAACGCTATCTGCTTTTGTTGTACACATTTGTTGAATGATTAATACAACTACATTATCTTCCTGCCAGTTAACAATAACAACAGCACCAATAATATCAACAAAAAACACCAGCAACAGCAACAACAACAGTAACAACACCAACAAAAACATAAGTACCGCTAACTACAACAATACCAACCCCAACAGCACCAACTACACCACCAACAACAACAACAACGCTAACAACAATACCAACACCAACAATAACAAAAACACCAGCAACATCAACAACAATACCAACACCAACACTAACAACACCAACAATAACAAAAACACCAGCAACATCAACAACAATACCAACACCAACACTAACAACACCAACAATAACAAAAACACCAGCAACATCAACAACAATACCAACACCAACACTAACAACACCAAGAATAACAAAAACGCCAGCAACATCAACAACAATAACGACGACAACACCAACAACAAATACACCAGCACAAAAACAACACCACCAACACCAACACCAACAATACCACCAACACCCCCAACAACACCAACAACAACACCAACAACAACAACACCGACAACAACACCAACACCACCAACACCAGCAACAATACCAATACCACCAACAAAACCAACAACTTTGTAATCGACATCATTGTCCCACCATGATCATCATCATCATCTACTACATCCTCATCATAATCCTCGACCTCATCATCATCATCATCAGCAGCAGCACCATCTTGGACATAGTCAAGTTCGTTCATTTTATTATATTCCTCCCACCCCATCGCCTCCACCTCTACCTTCTTTTCTTACAACTGAATTTGATTTTAATTGAAGCAGAAGAATCTGTATAAATTAAGAACAAATGGCGACTAAGAGAAACAAAAATAGTTACAATAAATTTTCAACGAGAGAATAAAATGGTTGACATAGTATTTTCGATTCGAACGATACATTACACCTTAGGAAAATATGAAAAGAAACAAAACAACACTTAAAAAATCTCCTATAATTATACGATGTATAGAATTTAAAGAGAGCTCATCGTTTAACGCAAATTTTCAGCAATTCATTTCACCACTCAAGGCTGTTGCACACTTGATATTAATTCCTAAGAAGCAATAAAACTAAAAAAAAGAAACAAACCTGCTCCTGTTACCATCATGCACTTAAGTGCTCCACCTGGCCTTTTGCGTTCTATTCAATATTTATTCAGTTTTTACCAAGATTTTGTCAGGATTTTATATTTATTTGTATATTTATATATTCATTTATTTATTTATTTGAATGCGTGTATGTATTTTTGTTTATTATATATATTATATTTGTTATTTCTTTTTGGTTTTTCGTCCTATACATTGTTTCTTGCTTGGCTTTTGTTTGTTTTTTTGTTTGTTTTGTTTTTGTGACGTTTGTTTTTTGTCCTACACATTAATTTTCAGGAATTCCCAGAGCTTCAAGGAACATTTTCAGAATAGAATCTAAAAATAAAAACATTAAAACAAAACAAAGACACTACTACAAAATAAAACGGTGAAATGAAGCGATGAGCATATATTTTTAACTTTACAAAAAGATTAGTGTCAAAATGAAAAGAATCCTATATTATATAACAAGATATCCCCTTATCCTATAATGTACAATAAAACTCCGGAGGGATTATAACTTTATTCACGTATATTTATACTCAATCATGTGATCAAGTTGAAAATCCACTAAAAGAAAATGGCGACATTTAAGACAGAAAAGAAAAGTTTTAAAGAGAAACTTTGTTTCGACTATATCTCTTCTAAGTCTCTTCTCTGACTCTTTTGTCTTTTATGTAAGTCATCGATGAATGCCTATATATATGTTTTTGTGTCTGTGAGTGTATATAAATATATATGTGTGTGTGTGTGCGTGTATATATATGCGTGTAATATATAGAGTAATAGAAGGCTTCGCCGTAACTTTTGATGCAGTAATATAGTTTAACACAGGAGCGTACAAACCCACTGAACAGAAACTTCTAGGTACGCACACATACACATACACAGACATACTTACATATATATAGAGAGAAAGAGAGATAGACTCCAGTTGATTTCCAATTTCTTGTCTGTACGTGTGTATATATATATATATATATATATATATATATATATATATATATATATATATATATAAAGAAAAGAAATTGAAAATCAACTGGAGTCTTTTAAGAATATTTATTTATTTCCTTTACCGATTTCACAGTTCTTATGATTTTCAAAAGTAAAATTGAGATGGAAGATTTGTGTTTCTGTTGTGGTTTCTCTCGCATATATACATACATATATATATATATGTGTGTGTGTGTGTGTGTGTGTGTGTGTGTGTGTGTGTGTGTGTGTGTGTGTGTGTGTGTGTGTGTGTATGTATACATGTATATGTATATATATGTATACATGTATATGTATATATATGTATATATGTATACATGTATATGTATATATGTATACATGTATATGTATATTTATATGTATATGAGTATATATATATATATGTATATATGTATATGTATATATGTATACATGTATATGTATATTTATGTATATATATATATATATATATATATTATTCAAAATATTAAAAACTCCAGGAAAACTTCACTGTTGAGTGCTTTTAATCTATTGTAAAATCGTATTCATTGAGTAATCAACGAACCTTATTAATCTTTGGTTATATATATATATACTGATACATATACGTGTATACATATATATATATATATACACATCTATACATATACATACACACATCTCTCTCTCTCTGTCTCTCTCTCTCTCTCTCTATATATATATATATATATATATATATATATATATACACACACATGTTTATGTCTATTAAGGTATGTATATTATATTCTATAGGAAGAGATCAATGAATGGAACAATAGGTGTGTAGATAGAGATAAGTGTGTATACAAACACAAGTTCACTGGTAACAGATCTTTCATCTCTATATCTCTATATTTTATATGTCTTACTTCCACGACGTCAACCATTCTTAAATTGCTTGCTATTACACTTCGATGTTTCCTTTTGTAAATAAACAAATATCATTATTTTTTTCTATTGCTATTATAATAAAG
>OZ024759.1:32916577-32919077 GCA_964016885.1 Eledone cirrhosa | reverse complement strand
TGTCTATATGTATATAATTATAACAACAACACCTGCTCATACTCATACACATAGACAAACAGACGTACATACATACATATATATATATATATATATATATAATATATATATAGAGAGAGAGAGAAAAAGAGAGACAGGGTGACTAGGTAGGTAGGTAGTTATATATATATGCATAGATTCTTTTTATATATATATGCTTAGTAAGCGCAAAACTAATAAGACATCGTGTTTTTGCATCTATTTGTTTATCTTCTTTATTTTTAACTATAGATATATGTATATATATATGGTTTCTGTTGTTGCTATATATTATCTATATTTAAGAGATTATGGTGTGTTAAGAAGAGAATGGTGTGATTTAGATTTTATCTTAATTCGATATATGTTTGGATAAATTGTTAATTATTATTTAGTCTAAACTTTGGACATTTTATAAATATACAATATTTTTCACCTATTATTTATAATATAATATAAAATATTATATATATATATATATATATATATAATATATATATATATATATATATATATATATATATAATTCATGGGAGAATCACCAGGCAGCCCCAAGCAACCTATGCATAAATTGCTGGATTGTAATTTACAATATTAATCGAAGCAAGGATAAATACATATCACCATTTTGCTATTCTTTGCTAGAATTAATAAAACTTTTGAGGTAGGAATGTATATTTAGTATAACCGATGGCAGGGGGTGACCATGTGGGGTAGTTGGCTGGGACTGGTTAGTTGGGGTGACTGGGTGTTTGGTTGTTGTTTGGTTGGATGTTTCGATGATATGGGAGATTCTCTTCATTCTTGAAGTAGAATTATTCTAGTAAATTAGAGAGGAAATATTAAACGTTTGTCGTTTGAAACAGCAGTTAATTACCTAATTGGCTTCTGATTGACAAGTCATGTGCTGCAGGAAGCTATCTTATTGGTGGCAATTGTTTTCTGAAACGAGGCCCAAGGACAAAAGGGCAAGGACGGTCGATGATGAGAAGGAAATAAGAAAGGAAGTGAGGAAGAAAAGAAGAGTGGGAGGAAGGAAGGGGGTGGGGTGGAGCAAATAAGGGGCGAGGGAGCAAGGAAGGGAGGAAGAGGAGGAAAAGGGAAGGAAGGGAGTGAGGACGGGGAGAGAGGATGTTTGTATGGTAAAGTCCGTAAGACAGGATTGGAAATGAGGAACCTGGTGATGGAGTGAGAAAGAAAGAAAGAAACAGAGAGAGAGAGTGATAGAGAAATAAATAAATAAATACAGCCCTGATGTTAAACACCAGCACAACACCACTGCCGCCACCACCACTACCACCACCACCACTGCCGCCACCACCACCACGACTGCCATCATTGACATATATGCCGATGGATATTGATTGGTTGTTTGATAATATAGTTAGTAAACATGTCGGTGGTGGGTGGTGATGGTGGTGGGGCGGGGTTAGAAACCTGCAACTAACGACCTTATTGTACACAACTTCTCATATTAACAAACAAACATATATATATATATATATATATAGAGAGAGAGAGAGAGAGAGAGAGAGAGAGAGAGAGAGAGAGAGAGGGGGTATTTGTGCGTGGTGTGTGTTGTGTTTTTGTGTGTGCAACAGTCAAACAGAAATAACAACCTCAATTGGGTACAGTATATGGAAGGTGGAAGGAATATATTAGGTTAACGCTTGAAATAGCATATATATATATATATATATATATATATATATATATATATATATATATATATAGGAAAATGTATGACCCAGACGGCAGAGCTCAAGCCGTTTCGACGGCTATTTCTAGTCTAGAAATAGTTGGTCTTTTCATTGCTGATATTATCTGCCGACTGCAATCGTCTGATAGAAGAAAGGAGCTTCGTGAAACGACATATGTTGCTCAGGAACATATAAATAAATAAATAAGTGAATAAATAAAATGGCTTCCTTTCGCCTCATATGCAATCGCTTGTTTCTGTTAAAGAAATGAAAATGGTCTAATCGCTTAGAACACTTACTTGCTTACAACCTTTGATGTCTTATCAATTATACACATTACCATGTTAAGGAGCGTGTCTGAGTATGAATTCCTTATTCATTATTCTTTCCTCGTTTCGGTTAGCGATTTCGACCGGTCTCTGCTAATTTCAACGCACACTTTTCAACGTCTTCGCAATTTACTTTAAAGGGAAAGTAATGGCGCTGGGCAGAACCCTATTAGATTTAATGATTTAACAAGAAGAAAGCTATTACTATTTGCTACTTCATAAACGACTTCATATATAGAAGTCTTTAGACTTATACAAAATCAAACGAAGGTTTATTAGAAGCAATTCGTTCTACAGCATAATATATAATAAATATGGAAATATGGCGACGAACGTGTAGCAACGTTAGTGACTCAGATAAAATGCATTGCGGTACTTGTATGTTTAGAATGCTCAGCCACTTGGACTTTAATTAGATGAGCAGGGTGATATTTTTTTGTTCGAACACCTGGA
>OZ024759.1:32899077-32909077 GCA_964016885.1 Eledone cirrhosa | reverse complement strand
TGTAGATGGTTTAGTTAGTGGTGTAGTGGTAGTGGTGGTGCTGTAGATGGTTTAGTTAGTGGTGTAGTGGTAGTGGTGGTGCTGTAGATGGTTTAGTTAGTGGTGTAGTGGTACTGGTGGTGCTGTAGATGGTTTAGTTAGTGGTGTAGTGGTAGTGGTGGTGCTGTAGATGGTTTAGTTAGTGGTGTAGTGGTACTGGTGGTGCTGTAGATGGTTTAGTTAGTGGTGGTGCTGCAGATGGTTTAGTTAGTGGTGTAGTGGTAGTGGTGGTGCTGTAGATGGTTTAGTTAGTGGTGTAGTGGTAGTGGTGGTGCTGTAGATGGTTTAGTTAGTGGTGTAGTGGTAGTGGTGGTGCTGTAGATGGTTTAGTTAGTGGTGTAGTGGTAGTGGTGGTGCTGTAGATGGTTTAGTTAGTGGTGTAGTGGTAGTGGTGGTGCTGTAGATGGTTTAGTTAGTGGTGTAGTGGTAGTGGTGGTGCTGTAGATGGTTTAGTTAGTGGTGTAGTGGTACTGGTGGTGCTGTAGATGGTTTAGTTAGTGGTGGTGCTGCAGATGGTTTAGTTAGTGGTGTAGTGGTAGTGGTGGTGCTGTAGATGGTTTAGTTAGTGGTGTAGTGGTAGTGGTGGTGCTGTAGATGGTTTAGTTAGTGGTGGTGCTGCAGATGGTTTAGTTAGTGGTGTAGTGGTAGTGGTGGTGCTGCAGATGGTTTAGTTAGTGGTGTAGTGGTAGTGGTGGTGCTGTAGATGGTTTAGGTAGTGGTGTAGTGGTAGTGGTGGTGCTGTAGATGGTTTAGTTAGTGGTGGTGCTGCAGATGGTTTAGTTAGTGGTGTAGTGGTAGTGGTGGTGCTGTAGATGGTTTAGTTAGTGGTGTAGTGGTAGTGGTGGTGCTGTAGATGGTTTAGTTAGTGGTGTAGTGGTAGTACTGCTGGTGGTGCTGTAGTGATGCTGGTGGTGTAGTGGTAGTGGTGGTGCTGTAGATGGTTTAGTTAGTGGTGTAGTGGTAGTGGTGGTGCTGCAGATGGTTTAGTTAGTGGTTTAGTTAGTGGTGGTGCTGTAGATGGTTTAGTTAGTGGTGTAGTGGTAGTGGTGGTGCTGCAGATGGTTTAGTTAGTGGTGTAGTGGTAGTGGTGGTGCTGTAGATGGTTTAGCTAGTGGTGTAGTGGTAGTGGTGGTGCTGTAGATGGTTTAGCTAGTGGTGTAGTGGTAGTGGTGGTGCTGTAGATGGTTTAGTTAGTGGTGTAGTGGTACTGGTGGTGCTGTAGATGGTTTAGTTAGTGGTGGTGCTGCAGATGGTTTAGTTAGTGGTGTAGTGGTAGTGGTGGTGCTGTAGATGGTTTAGTTAGTGGTGTAGTGGTAGTGGTGGTGCTGTAGATGGTTTAGTTAGTGGTGTAGTGGTAGTGGTGGTGCTGTAGATGGTTTAGTTAGTGGTGTAGTGGTAGTGGTGGTGCTGCAGATGGTTTAGTTAGTGGTGTAGTGGTAGTGGTGGTGCTGCAGATGGTTTAGTTAGTGGTGTAGTGGTAGTGGTGGTGCTGCAGATGGTTTAGTTAGTGGTGTAGTGGTAGTACTGCTGGTGGTGCTGTAGTGATGCTGGTGGTGTAGTGGTGGTAGTGGTGGTGCTGTAGATGGTTTAGTTAGTGGTGTAGTGGTGGTAGTGGTGGTGCTGTAGATGGTTTAGTTAGTGGTGTAGTGGTAGTGGTGGTGCTGTAGATGGTTTAGTTAGTGGTGGTGCTGCAGATGGTTTAGTTAGTGGTGTAGTGGTAGTGGTGGTGCTGTAGATGGTTTAGCTAGTGGTGTAGTGGTAGTGGTGGTGCTGTAGATGGTTTAGCTAGTGGTGTAGTGGTAGTGGTGGTGCTGCAGATGGTTTAGTTAGTGGTGTAGTGGTAGTGGTGGTGCTGTAGATGGTTTAGCTAGTGGTGTAGTGGTAGTACTGCTGGTGGTGCTGTAGTGATGCTGGTGGTGTAGTGGTGGTAGTGGTGGTGCTGTAGATGGTTTAGTTAGTGGTGTAGTGGTAGTGGTGGTGCTGCAGATGGTTTAGTTAGTGGTGTAGTGGTAGTGGTGGTGCTGTAGATGGTTTAGTTAGTGGTGTAGTGGTAGTGGTGGTGCTGCAGATGGTTTAGTTAGTGGTGTAGTGGTAGTGGTGGTGCTGTAGATGGTTTAGCTAGTGGTGTAGTGGTAGTGGTGGTGCTGTAGATGGTTTAGTTAGTGGTGGTGCTGCAGATGGTTTAGTTAGTGGTGTAGTGGTAGTGGTGGTGCTGTAGATGGTTTAGCTAGTGGTGTAGTGGTAGTGGTGGTGCTGTAGATGGTTTAGTTAGTGGTGTAGTGGTAGTGGTGGTGCTGTAGATGGTTTAGTTAGTGGTGTAGTGGTAGTGGTGGTGCTGCAGATGGTTTAGTTAGTGGTGGTGCTGTAGATGGTTTAGTTAGTGGTGTAGTGGTAGTGGTGGTGCTGTAGATGGTTTAGTTAGTGGTGTAGTGGTAGTGGTGGTGCTGTAGATGGTTTAGTTAGTGGTGGTGCTGTAGATGGTTTAGTTAGTGGTGTAGTGGTAGTGGTGGTGCTGTAGATGGTTTAGTTAGTGGTGTAGTGGTAGTGGTGGTGCTGCAGATGGTTTAGTTAGTGGTGTAGTGGTAGTGGTGGTGCTGTAGATGGTTTAGTTAGTGGTGTAGTGGTAGTGGTGGTGCTGTAGATGGTTTAGTTAGTGGTGGTGCTGTAGATGGTTTAGTTAGTGGTGTAGTGGTAGTGGTGGTGCTGTAGATGGTTTAGTTAGTGGTGTAGTGGTAGTGGTGGTGCTGTAGATGGTTTAGTTAGTGGTGTAGTGGTAGTGGTGGTGCTGCAGATGGTTTAGTTAGTGGTGTAGTGGTAGTGGTGGTGCTGCAGATGGTTTAGTTAGTGGTGTAGTGGTAGTGGTGGTGCTGTAGATGGTTTAGTTAGTGGTGTAGTGGTAGTGGTGGTGCTGTAGATGGTTTAGTTAGTGGTGTAGTGGTAGTGGTGGTGCTGCAGATGGTTTAGTTAGTGGTGTAGTGGTAGTGGTGGTGCTGCAGATGGTTTAGTTAGTGGTGTAGTGGTAGTGGTGGTGCTGTAGATGGTTTAGTTAGTGGTGGTGCTGCAGATGGTTTAGTTAGTGGTGTAGTGGTAGTGGTGGTGCTGTAGATGGTTTAGTTAGTGGTGTAGTGGTAGTGGTGGTGCTGTAGATGGTTTAGTTAGTGGTGTAGTGGTAGTGGTGGTGCTGTAGATGGTTTAGTTAGTGGTGGTGCTGCAGATGGTTTAGTTAGTGGTGTAGTGGTAGTGGTGGTGCTGCAGATGGTTTAGTTAGTGGTGTAGTGGTAGTGGTGGTGCTGCAGATGGTTTAGTTAGTGGTGTAGTGGTAGTGGTGGTGCTGTAGATGGTTTAGTTAGTGGTGGTGCTGCAGATGGTTTAGTTAGTGGTGTAGTGGTAGTGGTGGTGCTGTAGATGGTTTAGTTAGTGGTGTAGTGGTAGTGGTGGTGCTGTAGATGGTTTAGTTAGTGGTGTAGTGGTAGTGGTGGTGCTGTAGATGGTTTAGTTAGTGGTGGTGCTGCAGATGGTTTAGTTAGTGGTGTAGTGGTAGTGGTGGTGCTGCAGATGGTTTAGTTAGTGGTGTAGTGGTAGTGGTGGTGCTGTAGATGGTTTAGTTAGTGGTGTAGTGGTAGTGGTGGTGCTGTAGATGGTTTAGTTAGTGGTGTAGTGGTGGTAGTGGTGGTGCTGTAGATGGTTTAGTTAGTGGTGTAGTGGTAGTGGTGGTGCTGTAGATGGTTTAGTTAGTGGTGTAGTGGTAGTGGTGGTGCTGCAGATGGTTTAGTTAGTGGTGTAGTGGTAGTGGTGGTGCTGTAGATGGTTTAGTTAGTGGTGTAGTGGTAGTGGTGGTGCTGCAGATGGTTTAGTTAGTGGTGTAGTGGTAGTGGTGGTGCTGTAGATGGTTTAGTTAGTGGTGTAGTGGTAGTGGTGGTGCTGTAGATGGTTTAGTTAGTGGTGTAGTGGTAGTGGTGGTGCTGCAGATGGTTTAGTTAGTGGTGTAGTGGTAGTGGTGGTGCTGTAGATGGTTTAGTTAGTGGTGTAGTGGTAGTGGTGGTGCTGTAGATGGTTTAGTTAGTGGTGTAGTGGTGGTAGTGGTGGTGCTGCAGATGGTTTAGTTAGTGGTGTAGTGGTAGTGGTGGTGCTGTAGATGGTTTAGTTAGTGGTGTAGTGGTAGTGGTGGTGCTGTAGATGGTTTAGTTAGTGGTGTAGTGGTAGTGGTGGTGCTGCAGATGGTTTAGTTAGTGGTGTAGTGGTAGTGGTGGTGCTGTAGATGGTTTAGTTAGTGGTGTAGTGGTAGTGGTGGTGCTGTAGATGGTTTAGTTAGTGGTGTAGTGGTGGTAGTGGTGGTGCTGTAGATGGTTTAGTTAGTGGTGTAGTGGTGGTAGTGGTGGTGCTGCAGATGGTTTAGTTAGTGGTGTAGTGGTAGTGGTGGTGCTGTAGATGGTTTAGTTAGTGGTGGTGCTGCAGATGGTTTAGTTAGTGGTGTAGTGGTAGTGGTGGTGCTGTAGATGGTTTAGTTAGTGGTTTAGTTAGTGGTGGTGCTGTAGATGGTTTAGTTAGTGGTGTAGTGGTAGTGGTGGTGCTGTAGATGGTTTAGTTAGTGGTGTAGTGGTAGTGGTGGTGCTGTAGATGGTTTAGTTAGTGGTGTAGTGGTAGTGGTGGTGCTGTAGATGGTTTAGTTAGTGGTGTAGTGGTGGTAGTGGTGGTGCTGCAGATGGTTTAGTTAGTGGTGTAGTGGTAGTGGTGGTGCTGTAGATGGTTTAGTTAGTGGTGTAGTGGTAGTGGTGGTGCTGCAGATGGTTTAGTTAGTGGTGTAGTGGTAGTGGTGGTGCTGTAGATGGTTTAGTTAGTGGTGTAGTGGTAGTGGTGGTGCTGTAGATGGTTTAGTTAGTGGTGTAGTGGTAGTGGTGGTGCTGTAGATGGTTTAGTTAGTGGTGTAGTGGTAGTGGTGGTGCTGCAGATGGTTTAGTTAGTGGTGTAGTGGTAGTGGTGGTGCTGTAGATGGTTTAGTTAGTGGTGTAGTGGTAGTGGTGGTGCTGCAGATGGTTTAGTTAGTGGTGTAGTGGTAGTGGTGGTGCTGTAGATGGTTTAGTTAGTGGTGTAGTGGTAGTGGTGGTGCTGTAGATGGTTTAGCTAGTGGTGTAGTGGTAGTGGTGGTGCTGTAGATGGTTTAGCTAGTGGTGTAGTGGTAGTACTGCTGGTGGTGCTGTAGTGATGCTGGTGGTGTAGTGGTAGTGGTGGTGCTGTAGATGGTTTAGTTAGTGGTGGTGCTGCTGGTGGTGCTGTAGTGATGCTGGTGGTGTAGTGGTGGTGGTGGTGGTGGTGCTGCTGCTGTAGTGATGTTGGTGGTGTAGTGGTGGTGGTGGTGGTGTAGTGGTGGTGGTGCTGCTGCTGTAGTGATGTTGGTGGTGTAGTAGTGGTGGCTGCTGCTAGTGGTGTAGTGGTGGTGGTGCTGCTGCTGTAGTGATGTTGGTGGTGTAGTGGTGGTGGTGATGGTGTAGTGGTGGTAGTACTGGAGCTGCTGTAGTGATGTTGGTGGTGTAGTGGTGTTGGTGGTGGTGTAGTAGTGGTGGCTGCTGCTAGTGGTGTAGTGGTAATGGTGCTGCTGCTGCTGTAGTGATGTTGGTGGTGTGGTGGTGGTGGTGTAGTAGTGGTGTAGTGGTGGTAGTACTGGTGCTGCTGTAGTGATGTTGGTGGTGTAGTGGTGGTGGTGGTGGTGGTGTAGTGGTAATGGTACTGCTTCTGTAGTGATGTTGGTGGTTTAGTGGTGGTGGCGGTGGTGTAGTAGTGGTGCTGATGTACTGATGTTTGTGGTGTAGTGGTGTTGGCGGTGGCGATGCTGTTGCTGCTAGTGGTGTAGTGGTAGTGGTGCTGCTGCTGTAGTGATGTTGGTGGTGTAGTGGTGGTGGTGGTGGTGGTGTAGTGGTCGTCCTGCTGCTGATGGTGGTGGTGGTGGTGCTGGTGGTGCTGGTGCTAGTGGTGCTGCAGCTGCTGCTGCTGCTGCTAGTGGTGGTGGTTGTCCTGCTGCTAGTGGTGGTGGTGGTGATGCTGTTGCTGCTAGTGGTGTAGTGGTAGTGGTGCTGCTGCTGTAGTGATGTTGGTGGTGTAGTGGTCGTCCTGCTGCTGATGGTGGTGGTGGTGCTGGTGCTGGTGGTGCTGCTGCTGCTGCTGCTAGTGGTGGTGGTTGTCCTGCTGCTGCTGCTAGTGGTGGTGGTGGTGGTGCTGCTGCTGCTGCTGCTAGTGGTGGTGGTGCTGCTGCTGCTAGTGGTGGTGGTGGTGGTGCTGCTGCTGCTAGTGGTGGTGGTGGTGGTGCTGCTGCTGCTAGTGGTGGTGGTGGTGCTGCTGCTGCTGCTAGTGGTGGTGGTGGTGCTGCTGCTGCTGCTAGTGGTGGTGGTGCTGCTGCTGCTAGTGGTGGTGGTGGTGGTGGTGCTGCTGCTGCTGCTAGTGGTGGTGCTGCTGCTGCTGCTAGTGGTGGTGTCGACGATAAAACTAAAAATAAATCAGAAATCATTTAAGATTATTCTTGGGAAAATAAAATCTCTTATCGAATCAATATAATCGAACATGAAATATCTTTCAAATCAATCAAAATTTGAAAATTGTCATCTGAAATTCTTTAAATCGAAGTTTGTTTATTCTGAGAAATAGTCGCTATTTGTCTATACCACTGTTGACTGGTGCTCTACCGACTCTGCAATGAAAATGATGTTTATGATGATGATGATAAGGAGGAGGGGGGGGGAAGAAGGAGGAGGCGGTGGAAGGAGGTATTGCAGGTGAGATATAATTGTAACATATGTCTCACTCTCTCTATCCCCTCTGCTCTCTCTCTTTATCTCTCTCTCTCTCTCTCTCTCTCTTTACCCCTTCACTTTCATTCTTACTCTCTCTCTCTCTCTCTCTCTCTTTACCCCTTCACTTTCATTCTTACTCTCTATCTATCTCTCGCTCTCTCTATATACCCCCTCACGTTCTTTCTCTCTCTATCCATCTATCTATGTATCCCCTCCTCTCCAATACTACAATTCTATGTATATGTATCTCTCTATCGCTCTATCGCTCTATCTATCTATCTATCTATCTATCTATCTATCTCTCTATCTCTCCATCTCTCCATCTCTCTATCTATCTATCTATCTATCTATCTCGCTAAGTCTCAGAATATTGGAGAGAACCAACAAAGTAAAGCACAGAAAAGAATTATAATGGAGAACAAAAGGATAAAAGAGAAATGTCTGTAAATTTTTCATTCCTCTCGTTCCTTCTTCTAAAGACTTTTGGTTTCTATTTCCAGAATTCCAGATGTTGTTAGTCTTGTATTTCGCTGGACTTAATCTTTGCAAATTCTTCTAACTAAATATAGAAAACAAAATTGGATATTTCTTTAAGTTAACATATGGTTTTGGAATTTGGTGGCGATCGATGGACCTTCGTTGGTTTCAACGAGGAGTAAGCCAGTTGTTCTGTCGTCAAAAGAATAGACTGGTTATGAAATTAACGTGAAAGCAAAGCAAGATGTGGCTGAGTATTCCACAGGCATGAAAAATGTAAAAATGTACCCTTAACGTAATTCTCAGGGAGATTTCACGTGTCACAATATATATATATATATATACATGTATATATATATATATGTATATATATACATATATATATATATATATATATATATATATATATATATATACGTAGGTCCCGGGTTGAGTCGGGGATAACCACAGTAAGTAAGGTACTCAATACATGGCAGAGTAAATTTTTTTATTTTATAGAAGGAGCTTCTACAGGACTAGTACTGTTTCATTCAGATGAAATCTTCAGGAAGCTCATATATATATATATATATACATGTATATATACATATATATATATATATATGTTCTCATTGGTCTTTCCAGCTGCTAATACCATGAGTTGGGCCCTACCGGACACAACTCATGACAGAAAGGCATCATGAAGTAAAGTGTCTTGCCCAAGGACATAACGCATTGCCAGCACGAGGATCAAACTCACAACCTCATGATTGTAAATACAACTCCCTAACCACAAAGCCACTCGCCTTCACTGTTCGTTTACATTAAGGTTCCACGACTAAAACATCCATTAAGTAGATTTTAAAACAAAGGGCTTTATATGAAGTAACAATTACAAGATGGTATTTTATGTTTCTGGAAGGTCCTTTGTGATCAAGTCTATCTGATGAATGTCATAATTGCTATTGATATAACGTCTGTATAATACCTCATAAAGGATTATATATACAAACACACATTCATACACAAGCACACACACACACACACACATATATATATATATATATATATATATATATATATATATATATATATATATATATATATATATATATATATATATATATATATATATATATATATATATATGGTGGCTGCCAACTCGTTTTCGAGTACGGCCACTACTTTATATCCATGTAGGAGAACCCCTACCGATGCGCTGAACGAGTGTGACTTTTTAGTCCAGCCAACGACTTGAAAACTCTGGTACAAACACTACACTTGTGACAATTATTGACACATAGTGCTGGGCCCATGGTAACATGTAACGACAAGTGCAGAGAGATCTCCAGATATAAAGCAATGCCTGTGCCGTGAAGCTTTTATAGTGAGCAAAGGCACTGCACAAAGCCAGTCCCACTCTCTTAACCAAGATGATATTTACAAAAAGAAGAACAAGTCAACATCATTGGATACCATCAGGGTTGCAGGTGTTATATTTATATATGTATATATAGGTGTCATATGTATATATGTATATATACATACATGCATACATACATACATATCTGAGCAAATAATTATCTATATTTACATGTACATATGTATATGCACACACTATATATATATATATAACGACATGTCTATCTATCTACCTATCTATCTATCTGTACCTCTGTGGCTAATAAAGAAACATATCTATCTGTCTGTCTGTCTGTCTGTCTGTCTGTCTGTCTGTCTGTCTGTCTGTCTGTCTGTCTGTCTGTCTGTCTGCCTATCAATGAACCAAGCAGCGTATACTTTATAACGTGCAAATATTTTTTGAGGGAATGATATACTTTAGAATTATATATATATATATATATGTGTGTGTGTGTGTGTGTGTGTGAGTGTGTGTGCATACACATACATATAGATAGATATGTTGTTAGATAGAGAGAGAAGAAAAGAAAGAGAATGAGAGAGAAAGAGTGTCAGAGAAGGAGGAATAGAAGGAATTATAACCGTCTTACCTATAGCAATTTTTATTTTCTGTATTTTATTTATATCGTTTTTTGTGTGTGTGTTTTTTGTTGTACTTTTTTCTTTGGTTTCTGCACGTGAAATGTGATTATTACATATAAAACGAAACGTGCTGCACTTAACACAACATAGAACGCAGTTATATAATTTGCACTTCTCTAAAGATTTTCATTAGATTAGCGAGAAAATTAACATTACCTAAGATAAGGTTGGAATATTCGATAAAAGTTCTTTCTTTCTCATGGAGTTTTCAAATGTCGTTTTATTATCCTGCGTGAGAGCCAAAATATAACGGCTGTTGTTTCGAATCTTGTTACACACTGCGGTGAATGTATGGACGTGTATATATATATATATAGAGAGAGAGAGAGATAGATATATATATATATATATATATATATATATATATTAGAAATTAGAAATTATAAGCTTTCACCGTATTTTAGACTAAAGAAATGTCTAGCCTGATAGTGGGGTTTATAACCCTCGGAGAAATGGAAAAAGATGAGTGTTGCCGTACACTCATCTTTTTCCATTTCTCCGAGGGTTATAAACCCCACTATCAGGCTAGACATTTCTTTAGTCTAAAATACGGTGAAAGCTTATAATTTCTAATTTCTAATTTCAACCTCGCGCACCGTTTCAAAAACATACTTACATGTTTAAGTTTATAATTTGCTTGTATATATATATATATATAT
>OZ024759.1:32894077-32896577 GCA_964016885.1 Eledone cirrhosa | reverse complement strand
TGGTATGGTGGTATGGTGGTATGGTGGTATGGAATTGTAAGAAAATGTAAAATAATTTATTATATTATTGGTACAGTACATATGAATGCTACATGTACATGGACGCCTACGTTAGTAAGTATATATATATATATATACACACATATATATATCCAAATACATATGTATATATATATATATATATATATATATATATATATATATATATATATATATATATCTCGCGGAATATTTATATATATATATATATATATAAATATGTATGTCTCTCTCTCTGTATATATATATATACATATATATACACATATACTATATATATATATATATATATATATATATATAACCAAAAGTTAAACAAGGTTCATTGATTAATCAATGAATATAGTTTTACAATGGATTAGAAGCACTCAACAAGAAAGTTTTCTGGAGTTATTAATATTAATTCCAAATATTAATAAATATAGACATTCATGTGATCAAATATATTTTATTATATATATTTCAGAGGTACTGTGCTGTTTCCTCAGTACGTCCTCATCAGGTAAAATAAATTGTTGTCTGACATACCTCAACTGTGCTGATGGTTCAATTCCAGTCTTGGCAGTCATAGATGGAATTGAACCATCAGCACAGTTGAGGTATGTCAGACAACAATTTATTTTATCTGATGAGGACGTACTGAGGAAACAGCACAGTACCTCTGAAATATATATAATAAAATATATTTGATCACATGAATGTCTATATTTATTAATATTTGGAATTAATATTATATATATATATATATATATATATACCTACATATATACATACGTATAATATATACGTTCATATATATATATGTGTGTGTGTGTGTGTTTGTGTGTGTGTGTAACATCATGTAATTTAGTCATTTCCCAATAATGTAATGTTTTTTCACAATTTACCTCTCTCTCTCTCTCTCTTCTTCTTCTTTCTGTCCCTCCTTCTCTCTCTTCCACTTTCTCCCTTTCTATCTATATATCTACATATCTATCTATCTATGTATCTACGTATCTATCTATCTATATATCTATCTGTCTACGTATATATCTATATATCTACCTATCTACCTACCTACCTATCTATCTCTCTACCTATCTAGCGCGCACTCTTCCAATTCATTTGGAAGAAGCGGGCTCCTTTGGTGAGAAGATCCATCTGCTGCCAACACCCTTCAAACGGAGGGCTGGGGTTGCCGTGGCTGACGATGCGCAAACACGCGCTCAGGCTGCGGCACATCCACGTATTCCTCACCAAACAACCGGTGTGGGCCCCGTTCGTGAGGCGAGCCTTCCCACGACTCGTCTCGCTGACCGAGCTGCAGTCCTGGGTCAAGCAAAGACCGAGGAAAATGGGCGACTGGCACATCGAATGTGCTCAGGCGCTCACAGTCCTCTGGCAAACGGACCCGGCGATCAGTGGAGACTCCACTTCGACATTCTATAGAGGGTTGGTCCGCAGCAAGTGCGACGACGCGCTCAGAGAAACTCTAGGCGTAGAGGAGGATGAACTGGCCAGTCTGTTCGGTAGGACCTTCAGCCCGGGACCAATGGACAACTTCCAAAAGTCCTTGGCCTGGCAGTGCTGCCGAGGAGCTCTACCAGTTCGAGACAAGCTCTACAGACACGGGCGCCCGGGTAGGGACCCTTCGAAAAAGATCTGTCCGAGATGGGTGAATGTGGCAAAGATGGCCCGAGTGGTTGGGCCTTCTCTCTATATAAGCCTGTAGGTTGAGGAAAAAGAGGAAGAGAGGAAGGGAGTACTCACTCTTCGTGCTCCTGGAGATGAGGGTTGTACATTTTTTCGGGGTGTGTACAACCCCTGTGTAACACCTCCCTCCTATTGGGGATATCAATTGTTATTTGTTATTTTATTAATAGTTTTATTTTCATATACCTGTATGTAAACTCCCCATTTGTATTTGTCCCCTTCTTTTGTGCCCTTGTTGCTAATAAAGAAATGTATCTATATATCTATATATCTATCTATCTAAATAAAAATAAAAAAATAATAAATAAAATAAAGAAAGATATATATCTATCTACCTATCTATCTACCTACCTACCTACCTATCTACCTACCTACCTACCTACCTACCTACCTACCTACCTACCTACCTACCTACCTATCTATCTATCTATCTATCTATCTATGACGCTAGCCCTTCTGTCTAAAGGCTGTTGAGTTATTTTTTATTCAATCTATTTCACCTATTTGAATCTATGTACGTTGGCAGTAGCCTTCAGCTAAGCAGCAATTTAAGAGACTAGTATGTTTCTTACAAGTCATACCTCATTCCTTCTTCTCCAGCACACTGACAGTTAATCTATCTCCATTACAATCTTACTGGAGAGTTCCACAAAGCATTACTTACAAATAAATTACTTCCATAGAAGAGAAAATAGGAACTAAACTCTCGTTTGAACTGATTCAGTGGGAAGTCATATTGTGTTTCTCTCTCTATCTATCTAACTAGCTA
>OZ024759.1:32879077-32881577 GCA_964016885.1 Eledone cirrhosa | reverse complement strand
TCTCTCTTTCTCCTCTCTCTCTCTCTCTCTCTCTCTCTCTCTCTCTCTCATCTCTCTCTCTCTCTCTCTCTCATATGCTGTATGGAGAAGTGGTGGATTTGCAGTATCGGTAGATTGTCGGACAACATGCTTTATGGCATAGGGTTACGCTCCTTTACGTTCTGCGTTCTGTGTTGAAATCCTGCCGAGGTTAGTTTGCCTTTCATATCTCTCTCTCACTCTCTCTCTCTCTCTCTCTCTCTCTCTCTCTCTCTCTCTCTCTCTCTCTCTCTCTCTCTCTCTCTCTCTCTCTCTCTCTCTCATTATATATTATTTGTAACTATCAAGCTATTTCTATCTATTTATCTATCTCGCTCTCTTTTTCTCCCTTTTTCTCTCTCTTCTTTTCTTCCTCTCTCTCTCCCTTCTCTGTCTCTCTCACTCCCCTTCTCCCGTCTTCCTCTGTCTCTCTCTCTCTCTTTCATTTATTCCTTAAAAGTAACTCAGTTAAAACACTTTAATCACGTGACATGTACAATAACATCAATATCAAAATGGCGTCATCTAAGAAAAACTTTTCCTTTAGTAAGATCCATAAAACAGACTATTGCAAAGCATTTATAAGACTACCGCTCTTATATATTGAAGTGTAATATTGGGAGCTGTAAAGATCTATCATATTGAACTGGGAACATTTGTCTGTATCTATATATTGCTTAGTCATTGTTCAATACAACTGTTGTCATTTAATTACCATTGATAAAATTGGTTGGAATCGTTTGCAAAAGGAAGCTAATTCGATTCTCAAATGTTAATGACTTCCATTGCAGATATTGGTGTCGTTTTGAAATTGAGAAGCCACATTCACACTAAAGTGTCAAAATGTTATCCCGGTTAACCAATAATACCCAATACTACCGGCACCCGGTCGCCGTATGAACCAATTAAAATACATCCTTGTATCCAATTGTCACTAGAAAACCTGTTAGAAATGGGATGGAATAGAATGACATGACATAGAATGGATCTCAGTCGGTTTCGTCAATGACGAAAGTTTCAGTTGTTCTCTCAACAGAAATCAGCCAGCCTGTCCATGAAATTAACGTATGGTCGACGAGCATTGGAGTATTCCAGTAGTTGTCATAGCAACACCGAAATTCTAAATTCCAAAATATTTAAAAAAATTGAAATCTGCGGTGAAATTGTCTGTTCTTTATGCATGAAAAAAAACATTCATAACAAAAAAGTACATAACTAGAAATCCCATATGTTATAAAATAAATAGGATGGGGTGGAATCTCAATATGTAAATTAAACGACTATTTCTGGGTTTTTTGTTTAATCAACGGAGACGACCTAGAAAAATTACCAATCCCTCCCTCCACTTTTTACAACCCCCAACCCCACGTGTTACAACCCCCACCCCTACTTATTCCGACTTAGCCCGCTATTATTTGTCCATCCTGTATTATACCTGAAAACATAAATACAGACTCACGTATACATATAGCCACTTACATACACAACAAATACATACATCTACATCCTATATCCCATATACATTCACACAAGCATACACACATATATATTCACATTTAAGCAGCCATAGACACTACAACATATGCTCACATACACATAAAAACACATACACACAAACACACATAAATACACACAAACACACACACACGCAAACACACATAAATATATAAGAAGTCTTAGACGTGCATCTTTGCTTTAAACGTTTTTATCTGCCAATGTCCAACGGCCATTTTCATTTTGGCATTCAACCAAATAAGTAGGAAAAAATGTCAATCTTCTCCAGTCACTATTATTGGCTGCCATTTTAAATGTGTTGCTCCTCTCTCTTTCTGTCTCTCTCTCTATATATATATATATAAATCACTCTCTATATCACTCTCTTTCTTTATATATATATATATATGTGTGTATATATATTTTTATATCACACTATCTCTCTCTCATATTGTGTATTTGTGAGCGTATCTCTCTTTCTCTCTCTCTCATACACACACTTTAGCTGTCTCTCTTTTTCTCCCTCACTGTTGAGATTATCGCCAAAATCTTTCTGTTTACAAGAATTACAAGAAACACGATGGTTGTTAAATCTTTCCTTTCCAATATTCTTTGTTGCGTTTCTTTAACATACCCAACCACACCACAACCACACAACCACACAACCACATCACCACACCGCCACCACACCAGCCACACCAAGCACACCACCACCACACCAACCACATCACCACACCGCCACCACACCAGCCACACCAACCACACCAGCACCACAAAACCACACAGCCACATCGCCACACCGCCACCACACCAACCACACCACCACCACACAACCACACAACCACATCACCACACCGCCACCACACCAGCCAGACCAAGCACACCACCACCACCACACCAACCACATCACCACACCGCCACCACACCAGCCACACCAACCACATTAACTACACCACCACACAACCACCGCACAACCACATCACCACAC
>OZ024759.1:32859077-32864077 GCA_964016885.1 Eledone cirrhosa | reverse complement strand
GGGGCCTGGGATCGTCCTGGAAGCAAGGTCGCCTGCTCAACGAGCTCAGGTCTCTAGAAATGGAGGTAATTGCCGTCAGCGAGACCAGGATTTCCGACACGCGCGCACTAGCCCCCATTTTCGACGACTGTCAGATCTTTGTATCTGTTAGTCGGCCGGGAATGAGAGGTGGGGTGGCAGCGTTGTTTAGGAAAGGCTTGGATCTCGAGGTAAGGTCGATCTTCCGGGACCCGGACGGTAAGTTGGTGGTCCTGGACGTGAACGATAGCGAAGGTGGTGCCTTTAGACAGGTGGCCGTCTACGCCCCTACTGGCGCAGGACGGTCGGACTTCTTTAGACGCCTGGAAGCCTTTTGGGGTACGTCTCACCCTTTACTGTTCGCGAGTGATTGGAACGGCTTGTTAGACGCACGCCGGGACTGTGTGGGAGTATTCGATTGGAGCGAGGGGTGCAAAAGCCTAAAGTACCTGATCAGCCAGTTCCAACTGTCTGACAGGTACCCACTAGATTTCCCGGTTCGAGATAAACTCTACATGCACGGAAGTGCTGTCAGATGGACCTTCCCGAGATGGCGCAGAGCGACGAAACCGTTCTGCATGCACTCGTCCAGTGTCCCTGCATTACTGACTTGTGGAGTTAAGTCGAACAGCTGTTGTCGCGTGTAGAACGGATCCGGCTATCGACCGAGTCCATAGTGAAGATCGACCCGTCGCCTTCTTTTGGCCAGGAAGGGCAGGCAATTTTCCTCTGTCTGGTGGCAGTAGCGAAAGAGGTTATATGGTGGACCAGGTTGAAAGGACTGAAGACAGACACTTTTCTCTTCGGCCAATCCCTCATCAACTTTTTTCAAGTTTCACTTGGAAAGGAAGGTGGGGGTGGAGAGATAAGTGCTGCCCCCCCCCCCCAGTACATTTGCTGAAAGGTGGGTGAATGTGCCGCGAATTGCTCGTGTAAGTGGGCCTACTCTAATTATGCACCTGTAAGTGGGTGGATTTGAGGAGGAGAGGGGTGCCCTTCCTTAGGGTCGTTCAGGATTGGTGGAGTACGTGAGCGAACCCTGGGTGGTCATCCATCCGATTTGGGAATTTTCCTTGTATTTTTATTGTGAATTATATTATTTACACGTTGTGTATGTAAACCCCCACTGTCCCTGTTTTTTGCATTGTGCCCTATATTTCGGCCCTTGTGGCCCATAAATGAAACTTTCATCATTAATATTATTGTTGTTGTTGGGAGTAGTAGTAGTAGTAGTAGTAGTAGTAGTGGTGTTGGTGGTGGTGGTGGTAGTAGTAGTAGTAGTAGTATGCCGGAGTGGAAGATTTTATTTTAACAAAGAACCCCATGCGACAATCTGGTGTGTTGTGTTAAATAGTTGTGACACGTAAGAAAGAAAGAGAGCGAGAGAAGGAGAAAAAGGAAGATGGAGATGACGTTGATGATGACGACGACAATGATGACGACGACGACGACAATGAAGACGAAGATGATGAAGGCGAAAAAGACGAATAGGATAGTGTAATGATGACGACGACGACGATCGTGACAAGAAGATAGTGGGAAGATAGTATGAATAAGAAGATTAAAATAATAATAAAATAAGACAAACAAGAGAAAAAGATGGAGAATTTATTTAGTGGAAACATTTAGCAAGGCGATCTTAAATTACAATATTTTTGCCATCCAAAGAAAAAACGAAATTCTCTACAGATTTGCTTCCGTTGTTTGAAAGTCTTATTTTCTCACAACTGATGTTTTCAATAAATGACCAATTCTCCATTCTTCTTCGTTATGGTAATTCTTCAAACCAGACATATTTTTGTTTGTTTTCATGTGTATATATATATATATATATATACATATATATATATATATATATATATATATATATATATATATATACATACATACATACACAAAAATAATATATATATATATACTAATAAATAATATATATGCATATATATATATGTATATATATGTGTGTGTGTGTATATATATATATATATGTAAATTTATATGTGTGTATATATATATTATATATATATATATATATGTAAATATATATGTGTATATATATATATATATATATGTAAATATATATGTGTATATATATATATATATATATATATAAATAGATATGCGTATATATATATATATATATATATATATATATATATATATATTTGTGTATATATATATAAATATATATGTGTATATATATATATATATATATATATACACACATATATATATATATATATATATATATATATATATATATATATATATATATATATATATATATATATATATATATATATATATAAATCAATAGATATATATATATGCATATATACATTTATATATACGTATATATATATATATATATATATATATATATATATATATGCATATATTTTACTCTTTTATTTCGGGGTCCTATTTTATCTTATATTTTTACTTTTATTTTAAATTTTATTTATCTATATCTATATTTATATTTTAATTTCTATTATATTTTGTAAGGAGGGGCGGGGGTCTTTCAGAAATCTAACGATGCATTTTCTCCCTCTGTGGAGAAGAATAAATGAAGAATGTCTTATCAATGTTTGAAATTGAGTTAAGCTTACCATGTTTTGTGGCGCTGTAATATAGTCACCGCTACTTCTACTCTAGGGATATTTTATATTGAATTTAAAATTACTGAATGAATGAATTTTATGAACTGTTACAGTCTTCTTTATGATCTTACGATGTTATGTATGGCTTTATCTCACTCACTCTCTCGACCTCCCCCTCTCTTGTTCCCTTTCTTCCTCTCTCTCTCTCTCCCTCCCTCTCTCTCTCTGTCTCTTAGCATATTCAATACGGACATGTATCTGCCTATATATAGATAAATATATATAGGTGTCTGCAGATATACATATATAGAGAGAAAATTATAGCGAGATACATAGTATATAAATACATATATATATATATATATGTATTTATGTATATATATTATCTATCTCGCTATAATTTTCTCTATATATATGTATATCTGCAGACACCTATATATATATATATCTGCAGACACCTATATATATATATAATATATATATATATATATAGAACAATGCTTCGGACTAACTGACAATAAAACTTTTCCTTGCGAAATGATGACACTGGATAAAAGCTGAGAAAGGGAATATAATATCTTTAGAGAAGAAACAAAAATGGCGGTTTTAAACAGGGTGGGGAAGTAGACGGCGGGAGGGTGCAAAGTTTTACATGAAATTATTATTATTAGTATTATTTCACTCCGTCTTCACCTTCTGCTCAGAAAGAAAGAATATCTCAAACGCCCGCCTCTGCTATTTAAAGTCCGGTTAATCTTGAATAGAATGTTTTAGACTTTTGTAGATATATTTTAATAACTGCCATTTCACGTTAACGAGTTTTTCTCCGCCATGATTTATTGTGTTCCCTTTTATGAACAGCTCAAAAGAACTGTTGAGAGTCGAGCAACAGAGCAGTAGCCATCTTGGTTGTGCTGTGTGTGTGAGAGAGGGAGAGAGAGACCAACAAACACCATGATATTATGAAGAAGCTATCATAATATCAGGCTTTGTATCATGTCAAATACATAGCATTAAACTATATTCAAGTCGAAGACACTTAACTCTCTTCTTTCTCTCTTTCTCTTCAGTTCTCGCTCTCTCTTTCTTCTTTTGTGTGTGTGTGTGTGTGTGTGTATATATATATATATATATATAAGTTTATCCCTGGTTCAATCAGGGGTAACCACAGTAAGTAAGGTACTCAATACAAAGCAGAGTATAATTATTTAATATAGAAAAGGCTTCTACAGGACTAGAACTATTTCATTCGGGAGAAATCATCAGCAAGCTTCCTGATGAGTTCTCCCAAAAGAAAGAGTTCTCGTCCTGTAGAAGCCTTTTCTATATTAAATATATATATATATATAACGAAGGAAATGTGGTAAGGAACCAGGTGGACCATAACGCACCAAAGTAATATATATAAAGAAAAAAAGATGAAATCGAAATTGCAACTGGAGTCCTATTTTTTTTTTAAATATATATATTTATTTGGTTCCTTTACCGGTTTCGTAGTTGAGATGGCATGACTAAATTATAACCATCAACATATTCAAGGTATGTCAGGCATCAACTTATTTTATTTGATGAGAACGTACTGTTGAAATAGCTCAGTATCTCTGAAATATGTATAATAAAATATATTTGATCACATGAATGTCTATATTTATTAATATTTTGAAGTAATATATATATATATATATATATATATATATATATATATATAAATCAGGATGGATTCAGTTCGAAACTTGTTAGATCATTACTCAACAGAGTACTCGATGCTTGTGATAGGAGAGTATGTTTATAATATAAAGACTCTGGGCCCGACGGCTGAGCTCTTTCCGTGCCATCAGATAGCTTTCGGGCGTTGTCGTATCTCATTTGCTGTAGTAACCACTTGGAGCACCGTGATGACTTTATTTGCCACATATATAATCGATTAGAAATAAATTGCTTGCGTTAATTGTTGTGTTTAATCTGCGTATGTTTTGCTTGTGGGTGGGGCCTTTTATGTCAAGAGTTGTCTGCTGAGTTCCTTCTTCTTCTTCGTCGTCCACTTATTCCTGAAAGGGTCGTGGGAGGCAGAGTCCTCAAACACTCCCTCCATCGGGTCCTGTCAGAAGAAACTGTCTCCAACTGATCCGGCTGGATCTCTAAGCGTGACCAGCCAAGCCCATGGATGTGATGCAACCATCTTGCACGGGGTCTACCCCTGAGTCTCCTACCAGTTGGTTTCGCCCGTAAAATCTGTCCAGTGATTCTTTCCTGAGATATTCTAACCACATGTCTATAGAATTGGTCTGTGATCTCTCAATTCGGAGAAATAGCAGCTCTACCTGGAGTGACTCCAGTGATTCTTTCCTGAGACATTCTAACCACATGTCTGTAGAATTG
>OZ024759.1:32814077-32834077 GCA_964016885.1 Eledone cirrhosa | reverse complement strand
ATGTGTGTATGTATGTAGAGGGGATAAGTGAGTCAGAAAGTCGTTGAAAAGTTTGAAATGATTATGCTTATATTAGATAAAGATATTTGTGTGGCGTGTATATATGAATATATATATGTATGTGTATATATGAATGATTTTATGTGTATTTGTGTAAGTATATGTGGGTGTGTATATGTGTATGTAGGTATGTGTGTGTGTATGTTTGGGTTTACTACACACATTTATTAAATTGCGATCCTAAAACGATGGAACTTCAAAAGGAGTATATACAACCGTTCTCTTGAAAGTTTCATATCTGATTACTTGTAAATAAAGTATGCACACACATACACACGCACACATAATGTGTATGTATACATATATATGTATATTATATATTATATATACATATATATTTATAGACAGATATACATGTTTAAGTAATCATGTTTATTTAGTTTTATATATATATAGATATATATATATATATATGTGTGTGTGTGAGTGTGTCACGTATATATGTATAACTAAATACGAAACGAAAATGTCAACAAGAAAGTGTTTTCTATATATATATATATATATATATATATATAAACAAAGTTAATATTTATTTATTTATTATGACTCGTACACACAAAACTTCTTTGCAACCAAACATGACACGATCTTTATATATATATATATATATATATATATATATATATATATATATATATATATATATATATGGGGGGGTCTGTCTTACTGTATATATATACCTCAATTATATATAGATCATTCCTGACGACCTAGACATGATCGCAGGCGTCGATTAAATATTGAAATAAAATATCTACAAACTCAACACTTTTATATATTAAGTATTACACTCAACTAAATATAATATGATAACCCTTTCTTCGCCATATTATCTCTGGTCTTCCAATCATTTTGTTTATACTTAATATTTTTGGATAGGTTTAGCAATGTAACTAACTTTCCCATTATTATGCTGGTGATTTGGCGGTGGAATTGGCAGTGTCGTTATGGTGGATTGAACAAAGTACTTCGTGGCATTTAGATACGCCTTTTTACGTCATCTATATATAAATTTGAGCTATTTCCGTCCGTCCGTTACACAAGGTGAGTGTGTTTGTCTGAATGTATGTGTGAGTAAAAGGAAGGAAGGATAGTATTAGCAATGGAAAGACCAATGGAAACATTGTTCCCATGGTCCGAACTGATGGCTGGCTCCCTTCTAAAGGAACATAGTATCAGCAATGGAAAAAATAGTGGATATGTTTCTGGTAGATAGTATCAGCAATGAATAGACTAATGGAAACATTGTTTCCCTGGTCCATTTTGATGATTGGTTTTTTTTTTTCTTCTTGTTATAAGCTGTCATAGTTAGTATCAACAATGGAAATACCAACGGAAACATTGTTTCCTCGGTCCGAACTAACGATCAGTTTCTTTTTTATCTCCTTACTTTATTTTATCCTACATATCTGAAAATACGTAATTTCTTGGGGCATTCTGAAATCGAATGAACTTAGAAAAGAACTGGAGGTTTCTAGCAATTATTATTGTTTCTCTGACTGTTCTTTTTGCACGTTTGTTTGCGCGTGTGTGTGTATGTGTGTGTGTGTGTGTGTGTGTGTATGTGTGTGTGTGTGTGTGTGTGTGCGTGTGTGTGTGTGTGTGTGTGTGGTTTCTTTCTTTTTTCTTCCTTATCTCACCGTTTTCAAAGACGACAGAGAATCCTTAAATTTTGTCACGCCAGTTGCTTGAAAGTATAGACAAAGTCGTAACTGTTAGAACACTTCCTATGCCATTTTTTTTTACTTCTCGATGTTTTCAATATCTGTTAATTATATCTTAAGGGCCTGTTGTATAGCTTTTCAAAGGAAGTCACTTAATTTAATGCACCCTTCTAGACGTCGTCTTTAAATACACATAATTGGGTCGAATTCGCTTAATTATTGACGAAGAGAAACCTCCTCAAGCTAATTTGTTTTGCGAGTAATGGGAAAAATTATCTTTTATGTAAGAATACGAACGAGAATATGGTGTTTATCATAATGTTGAGGATGAAGACAAAGAGGGAGAAGATGAAAGAAAGACAGGGAGAGAAAGGTAGAATGAAATAGAAACATTTTCTAACAATTTCCATATACACGCAAGTATGCTTATATATTTATATATATATTTATATATGTATTTATATATATATACATATATTTATATATATATATATATATATATATATATATATATATATATAAATTCACATATATAGCTAAATTCACATATATATATACATATATATATATATATATATATATATATATATATATATATATATATATATATATATATATATGTATTGTTTCCACGTGTTCTGGCGTATGTTGTGTTGGTGAGATTGTCCACTTTATATATATATATACGATATTAAACAAATGGAAACTATATTTATAAAACCATATTTATTTCGTTATATATATTTCTGGGATATCATATTAAAAATATGGTATGCCTTCCTCAGACAAAATACAATACATAAATATATGTATTGTATTTTGTCTGAGGAAGGCATACCATATTTTTAATATGATATCCCAGAAATATATATAACGAAATAAATATGGTTTTATAAATATAGTTTCCATTTGTTTAATATCGTAAACCTACTCCAGAAACTGTTGAGTGCTTTTATATCAGTTATAAAATATTTACTCGTTGTAACCCAACAATTTTAAATAAAACTTTTGCATATATATATATGTGTGTGTGTGTGTGTGTGTGAATATATATATATATTGCCATATATATCTATATATATATATTCACATATATATATATATATATATATATATATATACTTAGGTTAATAGGAGTTAGGTATTGTATACCCGTGTCCCATTAAGGTATTGGCAGCATAATAACCCGTCCACCTTGTGTGTATGATTATAATTGATTGGCAGCATGCTAACTAAAGACTATATCACTCAAGAACATCCCAACCCCATCCAGGACTACTTATGAGAAATTACTGATAGCTAGTGTCAACTCCTTCGTTAAGCGTATTAGATGGCGCACTTTCCACTTCGATAAGAGAAATAAGAAATCAACCACGGTGTCCCCCAATAACAAATTCGGTTTTAAAACCTATAGGAGCCCGCCCCATAACTCCATGCTAGATGGATTTGAGAATGACCTCCTATCACTAGTAAGGAATATTAAGTTTAAAAACCCCATGGGAATAGCAACAAATTCCGGATGAAACTGGAAACCTTAGTTAAGGGCTTTAACGATAAAAGAGATATCCTGGTCACCTCGGATAAAACCAGAAATATTTATAGCTTAAATTATGATACGTATCGTAGGTTTATATACAATGAATTAAATAGAAACTATAAAAAGACAACAAGCGCAAACTTAGATGAAATTAATAAGGAAGCATGTGCCATAGTGGATAAACTAGGTCTGGAAAAGTATACCCAACCATATACCCCTAGGCAACCTAGGTTCACCCTTAAAGACCATAAGGCTGACTTCATTAGTAAACCCTCTGTTAGATTAATTAGCCCATCGAAGTCAGATATAGGAATTATCAGTAAGAAAATTTTAGACGGCGTTATACCCACGTTATAGTCCTGAATTAGCCGTCGGGGTCCTACTCGTTCTTATTACCGACTCTACTACCCTAAGTATTGAGTACTTTGGTGCGTTATGGTCCATCTGGTTCCTAACCACATTTCCTTCGTTATATATATATAAATATATATATATTCACATATATACAATATATATATAAATATATATATATATATATTCACATATATACAGTATATATATATATATATATATATATATATATATATATATATATATTCACATATATCCAGTATATATATATAAATATATATATATTCACATATATACAGTATATATATATATATATATACATATATACAGTATATATATATATATATATATATATATCCAGTATATATATATAAATATATATATATATATTCACATATATACAGTATATATATATATATATATATATATATATATATATATTCTCATATATACAGTATATATATATAAATATATATATATATATATATATATTCACATATATATAGTATATATATATAAATATATATATATATATATATTCACATATATATAGTATATATATATAAATATATATATATATATATTCACATATATACAGTATATATATATATATATATTCACATATATACAGTATATATATATATTCACATATATATATATGTATATATATATATATATATAAACATATTCGTTTATTTATTTATCTATTACATATATATATGTCTGTGTGTGTATGTTTGTATGCGAGTGTGTGTATTTACATAAATATGTATGTGTTCATACAATTAGAAAACACTCTACGTTTTCGTAAAAGAATCACAGTTCAGTTCTAAAGGGAAAAAACATTTTCTTATTTCAAAAACAAAATGAAAACACACACAAAAAAGTATAATAAAATACCAAATAAAATAACGAAGAATAACGAAGATAACAAAAGAAAGCAACAATTGTATATCATATATCTAATTACATTTCCAACATATGTGTCGTAAATCATTTTCAACTACATTAGTTTTGCTAGTTCTTTTTTATTTATTAATATATTTTGATATTTTAAATGAGGATATACTATACTCCAACGCTATCTACTTATATTAGGAAGTTACGTGTAGAGAGAGTGCAAGTTAGGTAGGTAGCCATTTTGTAATAAAGCTTGAGAGAATCTAATTTCCATTTGAACATTGATTGATTATGGCTTGAGTAACATATCGCAATTCGAATACAATATTATTACGTGTGACATTTAGGTCTCGTTAATGTTGAAGTTTTAGTTCGTTTAGTTCACGTTCATGTTTAAATTGTTGATCATGAACCAATAAATGAAGGTTCAATTTAACTATTGATATGTTATATGTTGAGCCAGCAAATGAAGGTTCACTTATTGTTGAACCAATAAATGAACCAATAAATGAAAGTTCAACTATTGTTCGTCATGTGCCAATAATGATAGTTTAACTATTGTTGTAAGCGAGCCAGTAAATGAAGACGTAACTATTAAGTTATTCTTGAGCCATTAAAAGTTCAATTATTGTTGTACATGAACCAATAAATGAAAGATCAACTATTGTTGGTCATGAGCCAATAATTGAAGGTTTAACTATTGATGTACATAAGTCAGTGAATGAAGGTTCAACTATTGTTCGTCATGAACCAATAATTGAAGGTTTAACTATTGTTGTATATGAACCAATAAATGAAAGATCAACTATTGTTGGTCATGAGCCAATAATGGAAGGTTTAACTAGTGTTGTACATGAGCCAGTGAATGAAGGTTCAACTACGTGAAACAGTAAATAAAGGTTCAACTATTGTGGATCATGAACCAGTAAAGGAAGTCTCACCTATTGTTGTTCATGAATAAATAAAAGTTTAATATAAATACATAGACAGATAGACAGATAATAGACAGAGAGACAGATAGGTAGTCATTTTGTGCTACGGAATATATCTATACATTTTTAGCCATCACTCTATGTTTAGAGAGATGTACGTATATTGTGGTCATATACAATATCTTCGTGGATTTATAAAGAAAGGATATGTACATATGTCTATACATTCTCTAGTACATAGCACTGAAATAAAACGCTGTTAACGTTTCAGTAATGTATTAATCATACTAGCTGCCAAGAATGCGTTATATATGCAAATTTGATAATTCGATTTAGTCAAACACCCATAATAATAGGGTACGGTTAAGCAGTGTTTCTGCGGACTCATATTGAGGGATTTCAGTCGCCGATAATGTCCTAACACTCTAGTAAAACTATGCTAACTGGACCCTCATTTTTTTCTGTTCACGAAAGTATTTAAATGAAGGTGTTTACGGCGATTTATATATAGTGTCGGTTAAAAACCAATAGTACAGCGTACTACATTCTATAGTACAGTATAATGTCGGCTAAAACACTACTACAATATAGAGCTACTATATTCTATAGTTAATATAATGGTACTATTAAGAATTGTGAACGTACCATAACCAAATGGTTAGCAAGTTTGCCCCGAAAACATGAGGTAAAGAGTTTCATCCGACAGCATAGCATCTTTAGAAAGTGTCATTAACCTGAGCCAGACTCAAGTGAGTAAAACTGTCTGTGTATATGTATATATATATATATATATATATATATATAATGTATGTATGTATAATACACATTCATAGATATATACATTAATATACAAACATTAATATACACACACATACATACGTACATGTATATATAAACACACACACACATACGCACATATTATGTTTGGTCTGCATCATCTGGTAATCGATTATTCTTCCCATTTACCTCAATTCATGACACTTTACAACCAGTTGTTTGGAATATCGATTACAAGGCGATATTCACGCTATTGAAAAAGAACAATTCCAAAAATTTGATCGGCTGAAAAGTAAGATATTTATTTGCCAAAAAACATAAATATAAATTCATACATACACACATACATATACATACATATACATACACACACAAACATATACACACACACACACATGTATATGTATATATATATATATATATATATAATGTATATATATGAATATAATGTATATATATGAATATATATATGAACAAATATATATTTGCATATATATGCATATATACATATATTTATACTTACACACAAATATACATTTACACACATATATATATTACCCAAATAAAAAACGGAATCCCCCATAAAAAAACGGGGCACCCAAATAAAAAACGTAAGGATGAAAGGCAAAGTTAACCTCGGCGGGATTTGAACTCAGGTATCGGTAGAGAGTCATGCTTTGAAGCATAGAGTTACGTCCCTTTATGATCTGAGTTCAAATCCCGCCGAGGTTAACTTTGCCTTTCATCCTTACGGGGTCGATAAAATAAAGTACCAGTAATGTACTGGGTAATTGCTGGCCTTGAGCCTAAAATAGAAACAATTATATTATATTATATTATATTATATTATATTATATTATATTATATTATATTATATTATATTAGAATATAATATAATATAATATAATATAATATAATATAATATTATATTATATTATATTATATTATATTATATTATATTATATTATAATATATTTCATCCTTACGGGGTCGATAAAATAAAGTACCAGTAATGTACTGGTTATTGCTGGCCTTATGCCAATAGTAGAAACAATTATATTATAATATAATATAATATTATATTATATTATATTATATTATAATATATTATATTATATTATATTATAATATAATATTATATTATAATATATTATAATATAATATTATAATATAATATTATATTATTATATTATAATATATTATAATATAATATTATAATATAATATTATAATATAATATTATATTATAATATATTATAATATAATATAATATTATATTATATTATATTGTAATATATTATAATATAATATAATATAATATAATATTATATTATAATATAATATAACATTATATTATATGATATTATATTATATTATAATATAATATAATATTATATTATATTATAATATAATATAATATTATATTATATTATATTATAATATTATATTATATTATATTATAATATAATATAATATAATATAATTTAATATAATATAATATAATATAATATAATATATTATAATATAATATTATATTATATTATATTATATTATATTATATTATATTATATTATAATATAATTGTTTCTACTTTAGGCACAAGGCCAGCAATCAACCAGTGCATTACTGGTACTTTTTTATATCGACCCCGTAAGGATGAAAGGCAAAGTCAACCTCGGCGGGATTTGAACTCAGATCGTAAAGGGACGTAACTATGGTGGAAAGCATGGCGTCCGACCCTCTACCGATACTGCCAATCCACCGCCCCTAATATTATATTATTTGGCAGTATCGGTAGAGAGTCGTACACCGTTTTTTATTTGGGTGCCCGTTTTTTTATTTGGGTGCCTCGTTTTTTTATGGGGGGGTCCGTTTTTTATTTGGGTGTCCCGTTTTTTATTTCGTATATATGTATGTGTGTGGATATATATATACATGTATACATATATATATATGTTTATATGGATATATTTATGTATATATATGTATATATATATGTATGTATATATATATGTATATGTGTAAATCTATACATGTGTGTTAGTATATATATATATATATATATATATATATGTGTGTGTGTGTGTGTGTAGAAAGAGAGAGAGGGTGAAGGGGAGAGAATATATAGAATGATAAGAAAACCGAGGCCATTTGTATATTTTTACATGTGGGAGATAAATATAGAAGCGAATGGGATGAATAGCGAGGAAGATGTGTTTATTATAGGAGATTATTGTTTGGTAGATGATTGGTAAGAGTGCGGTTTGCCAGGAATAATATAAAGAAGATATTGGTAGCTGGTTAGTTCGAAATAATGGAGAGAGGGGAGGAGAATATACTGGATATTACAGAGATGTATCATATATATATATGTATACATGTGTCTACATATATATATATATGTATGTGTGTGTGTGTGCATTTGTATAAATAAATATATGTATATATATATTGCCAATACTGGAATTGAACTATCAAGACCGTAGAGGTATGTCCTATATCAAATCATGTATTTTATCTGAAGAGGACTTACTGAAAAAAACAGCACAGTACCTTCGGAATATATATAATAAAGTATATATTTTGATTATGTGAATATCTTCATTTGTTAATATTTTGAATAATATTAATAACTCCAGTAAAACTTTTTACTGATGAGTGCTTTTAATCTATTGTAAAACTGTATTCATTGAGTAATCAATGAACCATATTAATCTTTGGTTATATGTATATATAGATAGATATAGTTGAACATATATATATATATATATATATATATATAATATATATATATATATATAATATATATATATATATATATATATATATATATATATATATATATACAGAGAGAGAGAGAGAGAGAGATGTTTATGTGTGTGTTTGTTTGTGTGGGGTGTGTATAAACTTTATAATTTCAAAATGTGAACGCCCCAAACGCATAAAAAATATATATATATATTGTTATTATTATTATTCTAGGATCGTGGATTGGCAGTATCGGTAGAGAGTCGGACGCCATGCTTTGACACATAGAGTTACGGCCCTTGCCATTCTGAGTTCAAATCCCGCCGAGGTTAACTTTGCCTCATCCTTACGGGGTCGATAAAATAAAGTACCAGTAATGCACTGGGTATTTGCTGGCCTTGTGCAAATTATTATTTTAGGAGATGAGTTCAAATACCGTCGAAGTTTTGTTTTTGCTTTTCATCACTCCGAGGTCGATAAAACGTCTTACCAGTCATGTACTGGGGTTGATTTAGTCGACTTTCTCTCCTCCGCGTATTATTATTCTTGAGCCTATGCCTTTCATCTTTACGGGGGTCGATAAAATAAAGTACCAATAATGCACCGGGTATTTGCTGGCCTTGTGCCAAAAGTAGAAACAAGTATTATAGGACAAGATGCACGATTGTCAAGCTTAAATTGTTTGGCTGGCCAATGTATGAAAGTTTAAGATAGACAGATGGATATATATATATATATATATATATATATATATATATATATATATATATATATATATATATATATATATATATAATATAAGATCAAAAGATGGTTAAAAGAGTTCCATGTATTTTATTATGCGCATTTCAAAAACAAATATCATCATGCAATAACATTTGCGTTTTCGTCAGATAAAATAGGGAGACATGATATGAAGGTTAAAACACACTTGTGAATAGTGCAGTTTTAAATCAACATATATATATATCAACATATATATATATATATATATATATATATATATATATATATATATATATATATATATATATATATATATATATATATATATATATATATGGACGGAAAGATAGAGACAGTGAGAGCAATTGAGTGGGAACGGACGCTGGTATATACATATACTTACATATATACATATTTACATAAATACAATCATACATATATAGATGCATACATATATACAGACATACACATATACATACATTCATACATAAATACATACATACATACATACATACATACATACATACATACATACATGCATACATACATACATACATACATACATACATACATACATAGTTACACGCTATAACGATGAATAAACTCACTTTAGATATAATGGGCCTACAACCTGTAAAGGTTTATTTATTCTTTAGCGTGAAACGAACGTCGATTGGAATGAAATAAATTGACAAAATGGCGGAAATGATGTGTTTTTATTTCCTTTTATTTGCGTTGCGGTATTGCAAAATGTATTTAAGGCAAGATGGAATCTGCTTAAGAGTCGCAAAATTGTCCGTTCTTTCAACGTATTAAGCAACATCTGGCGAACTTCATAGTAAATTGAAAAACCTGAAATTCGGTATAATTCACCGAGACTAGAGAATTGATTGTCCTTTCTCGGTAAGAGAATTTTCCGATTATAAAAGAAGGGCTGATGTCATCTATTGAGAAAATATCATTACATCGTAATGGGGGTTGGTGGATAGCTGCACGAACCAACGAACAGTTTATTAGGCTGGTCAGGGGAGAATATGTTTTAGGTTAGAGAGACATGCAGGTAAATTGGTAGAGAGATAGATAGAATGATAGGTAGGTAGGTAGATACAGGGGGCAATGGAGATAGAGATAGATAGATAGATTGATAGGTAGATAGAGGGAGAGAGAAGGATGGAGATAGATAGATAGATTGATAGATTGTGCTGGTAATCTAACATACACACACTTGTGAATATATATATATATATATACATATATATATATATACATACATGTATATATATATATATAAATATAAATATATATATATATACATGTGTATATATATATATATATATATATATATATATATATATATATATATACACATGTATATATATATATATATATACATGTATATATATATATACATTGTGTATATATATATATATATATATATATATAGGTATGTATGTATATAAATATATATATATATACACATGTATATATATTTATATACATATATTACCTATATATATATATATATATATATATATATATATATATATATACATGTATATATATATATACACATGTATATATATTTATATACATACATACCTATATATATATATATATATACACATGTATATATATTTATATACATACATACATATATATATATATAATATATATATATAATATACACATGTATATATATTTATATATATATACAAACACACACACATATATATATATATATATATATATATATATATATATACATATGTATATATGTATGTGCGTGTGTTTTTAAGTATTTATGTTTCTGTATATGCATATATATGATTGTATATAATAATAATGATAATAATAATAATAATAAAAACGATTTACTTTATAAAGCACAAAGGGTTCCCAAAAAGCCGATTAAGGCCTTTATAATACGGTACAATAAGGCTTTTATGGAAACGTGTAAGAACGAGAAATAACCAAAACAAAACAAAAACAGCAACAATAAAAACGTAACAGAAAAATACACCAGCACAACAACACCATAGGGATTGCAATACAGATGGAACACTTACAAGATACAGCATTGCTTGGAACAGCTCGAATACTCCGGAGGGTACTTGAAATATAAGGGGTGTTACCCCAGTTCGCTGGTAGTGAACTGAGGTATCTCCAGGGTTAGAACCTGAGCGAAGAAACAATAATAATTATAATTTTTTCTGCTTTAGGCACAAGACTAGCAATTTTAAGGGAAGGGAGAAAGTCGATTGAATCGACCTCAGTACATTACTGGTACTTAAGGATGAAAGACAAAGTTAACCTCAGCGGGATTTGAACTCAGAACGTAAAGGGCTATAAGCTCTATGCTGCAAAGCATGTTGCCCGACGCTCTAACGACTCTGCCAGTACAATAATAATAATGATGATGATAATGATGACTATAATGGGGAGGTGGTGGTGGAGGAGGAAGAGTGTGATGTTGATGCTAATGATGGTTGTGATGATGATAACAATGATAATAATGATGATTATGATTTTGTTATTAACCACAAAGTTTTACATGAAGATCGAACACTGTACTGGCCGATACAATGTGGGTTTACATAGAAAACGTATAAAATTTTTAAAAAAAGGTACGATAATAGTTTAACGCTAAATTGAAAACAATATAATTCAAGCCAAAAAATAAATAAATAAAGGAACCACTAAAAAAAAGATGTGGAGGATAAAAATAAGATAAAATATTTAAGAAAAGAAATATCTTGACAATGATTTTAATTACTCATTAAGAAGAAGTATTGCTAATTAGCTGAATGTTCCCTATCAGAGATGTTTCTAAAGAAAGGTTTGATTATCCGCTTCTGTCAATTAAGGAGTTATTTAGGAAAATGTCAGGAATCCATGTTTACCTGTAATTAGCAAAAAGATATGTCACTGTTTCTAATCTATGGATTTTTAATTGTTACAATCAACGTTTTGTATAGATGAAAAAATAACATTCTCTTCTTTATCTCGTTCTCTCTCTACCTCTCGTTCTATCTCGCCTATCTCTACCTCTCGTTCTTTCTCCCTCCATCTCTGTCTCTCATTCTATCTCTGTCTCTCGTTATATCTCTGTCTCTCTCTACCTCTCGCTCTATCTCTGTCTCTCGCTCTATCTCTGTTTCTCACCTTATCTCTCTCCCTCTCTCTCTCTCTCTCTCTATCTCTCTCTCTCTATCTATATATCTATCTCTCTATCTATATATCTATCTATCTCCCTCTCCTCTCTCTCCTTCTCCCTCTCTCTCCCTCTCCTTCTCTCTCTCCTTCTCCCTCTCTCTCTCTCTCTCTACCCCTCGCTCTATCTTTATCTATGGCTCTCTGTCTCTCGCTCTATCTCTGTCTCTCTCCTTTTCTCTCTCTCTTTCTATTTCTCTCTCTCCCTTTCTCTTCTCTCTCTCTCTGCCTCTCTCCTTCTCCATCTCTCCCTCTCTCCACCATCAATGCCACCACTAGCACCGCGAACACAAAAAGTTAAGGAATAGTAACACCAAGAATCAACCAGGAGCATATGGCCTCAGTAATACATCATCGCTATATACAAACAGGTTGATATATATATATATATATATATATATATATATATAGAGAGAGAGAGAGAGAGAGAGAGAGAGAGAGAGAGAGAGATGTATAGATAGTTTGTTATATAGATAGATACACAGATAGATAGAGGAATACATACATTGACAGACAGTCAGGCCGACAGTTTGATTGATAATCTAGAGTTTATGAGATAATGGATATCAAAATAGGCCGCCATTTTTATTATTCGTAATCACGTGATAGGTTCTGATCCAGACATTAAAAGCCCATATAAGTGCCGAAAATAAAGGAAAACGTGTAAATGTAAAGTGACAATAAAGAAGAGCTATTAAAATTTTGCTTTCTATCAATATTTATAGCGATAGCACTTCACTGCCAAAGCTGAAACCAGGAACAAACTTACTAATACTACAAAATGTGTGTGTGTGGGTGGGGGGGAGGGGGTGTATGTAAGTATTTAGGTAGGTATGTATGTAGGTAGGTATTTAGGTATGTATATATGTAGGTAGGTATTTGTGTATGTATATATGTATGTATGCATATAAGTATGTGTATATGTGTATATATATATATATATATACGTACGTATGTTTTTGTATATGCATACATATGTTTTTATGTATATATGTACGCATTAATTTAGTGCCCCAGCATGGCCAGTCGGCTGGAACAAGTAAAAGAGAACATAAAGATATATCTACACATATACAGATAGATAAGAATATGTTTTATATATATTTATATATAGAGAGAGAGACGTAGTTTACTTCTCTCTCTCTCTCTCTATATATATATATATATATATATATATATATATATATATATATATATATATATATATATATATATATATATATATATATATATATATATATATATATTTATTTATTTATTTATTTCTCCAAAACAGTTCAAAAAGCATTTTATAATCTCTCACAACAAATCTTTACTTTTCACAGTTGATAGTTCATTGAATAAAAATAGAATGGGTGGCGTTTGTGTTATCACAGAATATTGGGTTATAATAAAGTTTGACCACTCACTGGTATTGCCAGAACACATCAATGGTGGATATTAAAAAACGCTTCTAGATAGAAAAAGAAAAATCTATGTGTTTGACGTTGAACAAATCATATATTTCACTTGATAGATTTTCACCACCCAGAATTTTTTATATTTTTATTCGCATCCGAAAAATGTATATATATATATATATATATAGTTTTAGGATGGGTTGTGTATTTGTGGTGTATGTATGTTTGTGTATATATGTGTATATATATATATATGTGTGTGTGTGTGTGTGAATAAATTAGGAATTTATTGATGTTATATTTCCAGGAAAGCAACACGAGTTGATATCACTTCGTCCGTCTTACCAGAGTGGCAATTAATTCGATGTTGAAAAAGGTTTTAACAAAAGACATAGACAACGTGTAGAGTTCGGACAAAATCCCTGCCAGAATAATATTTCACTGAAGTGTTCACGGTTTCTATTGCTCCAGACTGTCCATGTTGTTAAAATATTAACAGCGCATTTACAACCATTGCAAAATCAAATTGTATCTTGCTATATACCTATATACTACTAAAATTCTGTCATTGTGCGTTTGTCTGTTATTTAATACAGCCAAAACGGCGCATAATGGGAGAATACTTTCATTGAAGTATGAAGTTGTCCCTGAAATGGGAATACAAATGGAATAAAGGAAGTTTCACGTAAATAGGAGGACGGGTTTCCGAGATACGGGATTTTTCCGGGTACCTTCGTAAATAGAGAGAGAAAGATAGAGAGAAAGAGATGGTGGTTGTGAGAGAGTAGATTGAAAGATATATATATATATATATGAAATATATTGAGTACTCTGGTGCGTTATGATCCACCTAGTTTCTTACCCCACTTTCTTTGTTAAATATATATATATAATGTATATATATATATATATATTTATATTTATATATATATATATATAAATACATTATATATATATATAAATACATTATATATATATATAAATACATTATATATATATATAAATATATACATTATATATATATAAATATATACATTATATATATATAAATATATACATTATATATATATAAATATATACATTATATATATATAAATATATACATATATATATATAAATATATACATATATATATATATATAAATATATACATTATATATATATATAAATGTTGTACATTATATATATAAATACTGTACATTATATATATATATATAAATACATTATATATATATAAATATATACATTATATATATGTGTGTGTGTGTGTGTGTGTGTGTGTGTGTGTGTGTGTGTGTGTGTGTGTGTGTGCGTATGTGCGTATGTGTGTGTGTGTATAATAGTGTGTTCCTGAAAATAGTAGAAGACGGTGGTGGAAAAACCTTTGAAATTCAAGAACAACTTTATGGTAACAGACGTTGCTAAAAGTGACATTTAATTCTTAGCGTTTTAACTGAGATTTGTGAGCGTCTATGAAAGCGGCCATTACTAATATTTCTGTGTCTGTTCTACGTTCTACTGTCAATTTATAAATTTATAATCTTGTTTTGATTCAAAGAACTTTTATTTGTATGGGGCGGGGAAAGGACGGTCAGTGTGTGTGTATGTGTGTGTATACATATGTCTATATAGTTATGTGTGTTTGTTGGTGAGTGTGTGTGTGTTCGTCTGGGTGGGTGTCTGTTTGAAAGTCTAACAGTATATTATATATATATATATATATATATGTAATATATATATATATATTACATATTTATATATATGTGTATATATATTATGCTATATATGTATTAATGTATGACATATACATCTTATATGTATATGTTTAGATGTGTATATATATATATATATATATATATATATATATATATATATATATATACGTATGTATGCATAATAAAATAATATACTATAACTTCTTTATACTAATGTCCAAACAAACCGCACAGTTGTATTATAACAAAAAATAAATAGCAGTTATATATATATATATATGTATGAATGTATATATATACAGTAAATATATATTATATATATATACACACACACGCACATAATATATTTATATATATAATTTTGTTGTATATTGTTGAACATCAAGAATAAATAACATCATCAGAACCGACAACTTCATCATCTCCATCATCATCAACTACAACAACAATGCTGAAGATGATGAGGATGCTAATGGTTTCTATTCTGTAATAATAATAATAATAATAATAATAATAATAATAATGATTTCTACTATAAGCACAAGGCCAGTAATTTGGGGGAAGGGGGAAGTAGATTAAATCGACCCCAGTGCGTGACTGGTACTTTATTTTATCGACCCTGTAAAGATGAAAGGCAAAGTTAACCTCGGCAGGATTTGAACTCAGAATAGCAAGGGCAGTAACTCTGTGCTGCAAAGCATGGCGTCCGACCCTCTGCCGATTCTGCCAATCCACCGAAGAAATAATGAAAATAACCATAATCACATCATAGCCTGACCAAGATACTCTCATGGAATGACCAAATAAGGTTTATTTTTCCACATAGTCCCTAGAAAGAAGCAATGCAGTTATTATTAATAAGAAGTATTGAAATTATTACATGTAAGATTTCACCACCCTAGCATCACTCCTTCATAGTCAGCTTCTGAACTTTTCAGCCCACCCTCGTATGAAGGTTACGATAATTTTCCAAACTCCAAATCTCTAGTTTCTTATTGGATTAGACTTCTGTAAAAGCAAATTCCTGGAAATTTCCATTTTAATTTCCAGCACAACTTCACTTAGAAGGTAATTGTCTATCCTGGAGGCCATGATAAGAATCTTTAGCAAATATTCCTGTATCGAGTTGCAAGAAAACACCTGACACCCAAGAAGCTCCACACTGAAACAATTATGTGTGTGTGTATTTGTGTGTGTGTGTGTGTGTGTGTTTAATTATATAAGAATTTATGTATGTATATATAACTATATATATATACAGAGAGAGAAATACAATAATATGTAAATGTATTGAACCTTGGTGTTTGTTCTTTATTCACATGGATTGGCAGTTTCGGTGGAGGGTCGGACGCCATGCTTTGCATCATAGAGTTGCGCCCCTTTACTGTCTGAGTTCAAACCCCTCCGAGTTTAACTTTGCCTTTCACTCTAACGGGGTCGATTAAATAAAGTACCAGTAATGCATTGGGGTAATTGCTGGCCTTGTGGTGTAGTCGTGTAGTAATGTAGTGTATTAATGTGGTTTGGTGCAGTGTAGTGTAACGTGGTATAGTATGGTTTGGTGCAGTGTAGTGTGGTATTGTGTGGGGTGGTGTAGTGTGGCTTGGTATAATATGGTGTTGTCTCGTAATATCCAATTTTTTTACTTTCAAATATCAAGTAATTTCCAGAAACTCAATTGTCTTTGATGTTTTTCATAACTAGCATTATAGCCTAGTTCTTTACTCGCCTTATTGGGGACCTCCTGCAGAATTCTTGCGTGCAAAACTGATGGAGTTTCGATAACGTCCTCCAAAGCTTGCATGTCCCAAAGGATTTTTCACTTTGTAGTGTTTGTAGTGAATATTCCTCTATAGAAATTCCACCGACTTCAGGTAAGCCGAAACCTCCGTTCGAGAAGAGTGGTCGTGGGATGGGAGTGAGTTTAATAAAAAAAATATTGTTACATCAAAATGTTTATTGAAAGACAGGATGGCACGGAAAAAAGTATGGGCGTGATATATATATATATGTGTGTATGTATATGTATATATATGTATATGTATATGTATATATATGTGTATGTATATATATGTATATATTTATGTGTGTATATATATATATATATATATATATATATATATATATATATATACACAGAGGAGATTATATCACCGTAGCGTGAGGTTTTTCTTATTGGGGTGGGGCGTGGCGAGGTGGGGTTGTAGGTGGCGCTGTCATCGTTAAGATAATAAGATGATAAGGAAATTGAAAATAAAAATATATAAATGAATAAATTTTCAGTTTTGTAATTAAATTCTTAATAAACTCCAACATGAAATAAAAGAAAAAAATCTGCATAAAATTCAAATTTAAATCAAAATAAATTTTGAAAACTATTTTATGTAAAGAACTGGTTTTAAGATAGATAGAAGTTACGTGTAACATTCTCTGGGTGGGCTACACAATTAATAACTCTTTCTTGATTTAGTTAAAAGCCAGTAATCTTTGTATATATATATATATATATATATATATATATATGTGTGTGTGTGTGTGTGTATGTATATATATATATATGTGTGTGTGTGTGTATGTATATATATATATATGTGTGTATGTATATATATAGCAATAATAATAAATTTGAAGACTAAAATCCAAAGAGAGCTCGATAAGGATAAATATATATCAAATATATAAGAACCGTAGAGCAAATATTTATTAAAATAACAGATTAAAGTTTAAGCAAAGAATCGCTGCTTTCACCCTTAACGGGATCTTCTGATATAATTTTTTTTTTTTTAAATATATATGTATATATAATTGTTTCTACTTTAGGCACAAGGCCAGCAATTACCCAGTACATTACTGGTACTTTATTTTATCGACCTCGTAAGGATGAAAGGCAAAGTTAACCTCGGCGGGATTTGAACTCAGACTGTAAAGGGACGTAACTATGCTAGAAAGCATGGCGTCCATATATATATATAATGTGTGTGTCTGTTGTGAAGGCGCGTAGCTTTGTGGTTAGGGTATTCGGTTCACAATCGTAATGCCGTGAATTTAAATCGACCCCAGTACTAGACTGGTACTTTTTTATCGACCTCTAAAGGATGAAAGACAAAGTTGATCACGGCGAGATTTGAACTCAGAGAACAGAGAACCGGAATACCATAAAGTATTCTATCTGAGGTTCTAACGACTCTGGCAATTCGCCGCCGAGAAGATTAATTTTTGTTTTAATATATTTTTTTAAATAACGTTAGTTTAGAGAAGTTTTCATACGAAGTTGTTTATGATGAGGTTAATTGAAAGGATGTTGCTAGGTAATATTTCTAATCGTAACAAATGGGTTTAACACCACCTCTACATCACCATACCACCTCTACATCACCACTCCACCACTACATCACCACACCACCTCTACATCACCATACCACCTCTACATCACCACTCCACCACTACATCACCACACCACCTCTACATCACCACCCCACCACTACATCACTACATCACCACCCCGCCTCTACATCACCACACCACCTCTACATCACTACATCACCACACCACCTCTACATCACCACACCATCTCTACATCACCACACCACCTCTACATCACTACATCACCACACCACCACTACATCACCACACCACCTCTACATCACCACACCATCTCTACATCACCACACCACCTCTACATCACTACATCACCACACCACCACTACATCACCACACCACCTCTACATCACCACACCATCTCTACATCACCACCCCGCCTCTACATCACCACACCACCTCTACATCACTACATCACCACACCACCACTACATCACCACACCACCTCTACATCACCACACCATCTCTACATCACCACACCACCTCTACATCACTACATCACCACACCACCACTACATCACCACACCACCTCTACATCACCACACCATCTCTACATCACCACCCCGCCTCTACATCACCACACCACCTCTACATCACTAC
>OZ024759.1:32793469-32796377 GCA_964016885.1 Eledone cirrhosa | reverse complement strand
AATTGTTTTTGTGGGTATGTTTTTTTCTGTGTTTATTTTATATATTTGAAATTAGTATTTTACATAATTAATTTAAAACAACTCTGTGTCGATGGTGGCGAATAGGGAGGTGGCCCTGGGGCCAAGGACACTAGAAGTCTCCACTGCTATGGCTATCCCCTACTCACCATCATTGGCACAGAGTTGGCTACCCGTAGGTGTGAGCCTCGAGAGCTGGAATGGTGCTCATCCAACGCGTCTCCCTCACCATCCTCCGGGGAAACTCCTCTATTCTGTCCGCCGAAGTGGATAAAATAAATTACCAGTCACACACTGGATCGATTTAATCGACTTACCCCCTCCCCCAAAACTACTGGCCTTGTCCCTATAGTAGCAACCGTCATTATGGCCCGTGGATTGGCAGTATCTGTAGATTGTCGAACGCCATGCTTTGCAGCATAGAGTTACGGCCTTTTATGATCTGAGTTCAAATCCCGCCGAGGTTAACTTTGCCTTTCATCCTTACGGGGTCGACAAAATAAAGTACCAGTAATACACTGAGATAATTGCTGGTCTTGTGCCAAAAGTAGAAACAATTATTCTGGCCCGTGTGAATGGGCCTACTCTAACCTTAGCAGGCTGGAAAGATTAAACGGTTGAGGGGCACCTTCCTAGAGTGGTTTAGGATTTATGTGGTTTCTAACGTCACCCCTGTTGTGAAGATCTGTTGGTTGTATTTTTTTTTATTGTTTTTATCATTTTTTACAAGATTTGTATTGTCCTCTATGTTCGGCCTTGAGGCCAATAATAAAGAAATCATTATTAGTATTATTATTAGAATCTGTAGAGCGTCGGATACAATACTTCGTGACATAATTTCGTCCCTTTACATTCTGAGTTCAAATCCCCCCGAGGTTAGCTTTACCTTTCATCCTTAAGGGGGTCGATAAAATAAAGTACCAGTAATGTACTGGGTCGATTTAATCGGCTTTCCCCCTGCTCCAAAATTGCTGTCCTTGTGCCAAAAGTAGAACCAATTATTATTATTGTAGCTCTGACAGTTTTCTTCACACCAAACATTGCAATTAAAACCGGCATCGACAAGATTGTTTCCCGGGAGAAACAATATCTTCAATTAATAATATTCCTGGGGAAGAATATATCGACTAAATTATAGGTTTCTGTCTCGGAACCTATGACAATTCATATATGATTATATTGAGATAATAATATATTGGCGCTCCGTCAGTTACGACGACGAGTGTTCTAGTTGATCCAATCAACGGAACAGCTTGCTCGTGAAATTAACGTGCAGGTGGCTGAGAATTCTACAGACACGCGTGTACCCATAACGTACTTCTCAGGAGATTCAGTGTGATACAGAATGAGACAAAGCTGCCCCTTCGAATTACATGTACAACTCATTTTTGCCAGCTGAGACGACACTGGAGCAACGTGAAATATAGTGTCTTGCTCAAGGACACAACGTGCCGCTGGGAATCGAACACACACCCTTAGTACTAACCACAAATATTATTGCTCCGTGACATCTTTAAGGACAGAAATGTTTCTCTGCTGAGTATTATAAGTCCATTTCTACGGTGGAATATATACATATATATGTCTACCTACCTAGTGTATTGTAAATGTACTTGAAGACGAAACCCCGTCTAAGAGATATTTGTTTTAAATATCTTACTTTCTCAACCATATTTTTCTGCTTATATATATATATATATATATATATATATATAGGAAAAAGTATGACCCCGACGGCAGAGCTCAAGCCGTTTCGACGGCTATTTCTGGACTAACTTAGAATTCTAGGTTAGTCCAGAAATAGCCGTCGAAACGGCTTGAGCTCTGCCGTCGGGGTCATACTTTTTCCTATACCCACTCTACTACCCTAAGTATTGAGTACTCTAGTGCGTTATGGTCCATCTGGTTCCTTACCACAATTCCTTCGTTATATATATATATATATATATATATATATATATATATATATATATATATATATATATATATATATATTCTCATTCTTCTGATGAAGGGCTAGCGTCCGAAACGTTAAGACACTCTTCCTGCTACGTATATCAAGCGTTAACCTATTATATCGCTTCCATATACTGTACCGATTGTGTTGTTATTTCTGTTTACCTTTTACATAACTATATATATATATATATATATATATATATTGTTTTATAAAGATGTCGTTTGTATATATGTTGTCTGAAAAAAACGATTTTTGAATGAGAGGGTCGAAGAGATATAGTGTGTAGTTATTGTTTTTAGACAAATATAATGTTGAGATGTTGTTTAGGAAAGATACAGTAGGTTTACAGTTAAGATAGAATGGGTATAAAGTTTGTTTTCGAGTGATACAATGTCTATAGACTACAGAGTTTGCTTTTAAATAATGCAATGTGTTGATATTGTTTGTGAAAGACACATTGTATTATAGTAGTTGTTTTGTAAAATTGTTTTTGAATATATCTTTTGTTCAAAACATAAGAATTTTTTTTCTTTTCTTCATTTCAGCGTAAAGCTTATATATATATATATATATATATATATATATATATATATATATATATATATATATATATTATATATAATACCAAACTTTGGTGTGTATATATATATATATACCAAACTTTGTGTGTATATAAATATTTATATACCAAATTTTGGTGTATATATATATATATATATATATATGTGTGTGTGTGTGTGTGTGTGTGATTGTTTATATGTGGGTGGGTGTATTCTATTAAAACTGTTATATATATAATTATTGTAATATATGTATGTATATACAATACAATACAATAGGAGGGAACGTAATAGTACCATTGATGATGTTGCAGATGTGCAACGAAAGAACTTTGATAGACTATATATATATATTTATATCTGTATTTTT
>OZ024759.1:32745969-32775969 GCA_964016885.1 Eledone cirrhosa | reverse complement strand
CAGGTAGAGCTGCTACTTCTCTGAATTGAGAGATCAAAGCTCCGATACTATAGACATACGGGAGTCCATGCTACTGACAGTAGACAACCACCTCCACCACTACCACTACTAAACACCACCACTACTAAACACCACCACTACTACCACCACTATCACCACCACTACTACTACGACTACTACCACCACTACCACTACCACCACCACACCGCTACCCCTACCACCACCACTATCAACACTACCAACACCACCACTACCAACACCACCACTAACACCACACATCACCACCACCACCCACCACCACCTCCACTACTACCCCCACCACCACTACCAGCACCACCACCACAATTACGACCACCATCACTACCTACACCACCACCACTGCCAACACCACCAACGCCACTACCACCACTACCAACACCACCACTACCACTACTACTATCACCCCCACCAACACCAACACCACTACCACCAACACCACCACTACCACCACCAGCACCACCACTACCATCACCACTACCGTTACCATTACCGCCACCATTACCGCCACCACCACCACTATCACCACCACTACCACCACCACTACCGCCATCACCACCACTACCACCACCACCACCACCACCACCACCACCATTACCACCACCACCACCACTACCACCACCACCGTACCACAACAAACAGCACTACTATCACCACAACCACCTACACCACCACCTACACCTGCATTACCACCAAAGAGGGAGAGAGTAATATAGTAATAAGAGAGAGTGGGTGATTGATATGGTTACGAGTGAAGGGGAGTGTAATATATCAAGAGAGAGAGAAGGGGGAGAGTAATATAGTAAACAAAGAGGGTGAGTGATATAGTTACGAGAGAGAGTAATATAACAAGAGAGAGAGAGAGAGAGTAATATACTAACGAGAGGGAGAGGGAAAGTGAGTAATATAGTAAACAAAGAGAGTGAGTGATATAGTTACGAGAGAGAGTAATATACTAACGAGAAGGAGAGGGAAAGACAGTAATATCGTAAACAAAGAGAGTGAACGTGAGACAGAGAGAGGGGGCGGAGAGTAATATAGTAAACAAAGAGAGTGAGTGATATAGTTACGAGAGAGAGAAAGTAATATACTAAGGAGCGAGGGAATGAGAGTAACATAGTAACATGAGAGAGGGAGTGAGTGAAACTTACAACGGAAGGTAGAAGTAATTAGAGTGATCTCCCTTTGAAGAGCATAAATCTCCGAAGAAAGAACAATTAATTTTGATTTTCTTCTAAATTTGCAGGAAAGTAAACACAAATTAACAACAGAAATATCCTAGAAGATGTCTATTTTACCCCAGATTATCCGGAGAATGGCTTGGAGATCTCCTCCATTAAAATATCTCCTTTTAAAGACTATTTCGGTAAATCATTGCAGTTTTGTTTTCACTGGTTTGATGTTCTAGTTGTGTTATTATAGGTCAACTTTGCCTTTCATCCTTACGGGGTCGATAAAATAAAGTACCAGTAATGCACTGAGTACTTGTTGGCCTTGTGCCAAAAGGAGAAACAGTTATTATAGTCTACAAAGTAATATTTTTATTCGCAGTTTTATAAATAAATAATATTTATAAATTGTTCACAATTCTTTCAGAATTAAAATATAAATATTAATATAATATAATATAATATAATAAATATAATTAATTATTGCTAGGAACCTCCATAAACACGCATATATGTGTGTGTGTGTATGTCTGTGTGTGTATATCGTGGCTTGGACAATGTTCACTTTCCTGACATTTGTACATTATTCTATCTACTATACGTGCACCGTTGATGAGTTGTAGTGCACCTGAGCACTGTAAACAATAATTTTCATTATATAAATGGTGTGTGTATATAATGGTGTGTGTTGTGTGTGTCTGTGTGTAAATCATGAATCGTACGCTGTTCACTTTGCTAACATTTGTATATTATTCTATGGTGGATTGGCAGTATCGGTAAAGGGTCGGACGCCATGCTTTCCAGCATAGTTACGTCCCTTTACGATCTGAGTTCAAATCCCGCCGAGGTTGACTTTGCCTTTCATTCTTACGGGGTCGATAAAATAAAGTATCAGTAATGTACTGGTAAATTGCTGGCCTTGTGCCTAAAGTAGAAACAATTATTCTATGTACTATACGTGCACCGTTGATAAGCTGTAGTGCACCTGAGCACGGTACACTACAATATTTATTATTATATCGTAACGCAGGAGTTTTCTTTAGACTTTGTTTATATTTTAAACGGGACGTTTTCACAGGTGATGTAACCTTGGGAGTCTTTTCCTAAGTATCGCGAGGAGTTAGCCGAGATAGGAAATACCGTGAAAGTAGCAGAGAAAGGGGAGGGTTGTTTAAATGATTTTTTAAATAGCGATGACTGAGGAAAGGTGACCTGTGGGTCGGAGTTGGAGGGGGGGGGCTCATTTGTAATATATGTCACTTGAACATCGGTCGCGGGTCACTTGGCTGAAGGTGACTATCTTGTAAGACCTAATACCCCCCCCCCCCCGATTACCTCTAGGATACTCCACCAATGATGTGTCTAATTATCTGTTTCTGAAGTTGGATCACTTGGATGAAGGTGACTGAGTTGTAAGACCTGAAACACCCCCATCTATACAAGATATAACATTGATGATGTCTCCCATAGTTAGACTACCTGAATCAGGGTGTCTGTGCTGTAAGATCCCCTTCCTCGAAACCCCCGGTGACTCCAGGAAAGCACACTAATGATGTGTCTAATTATTTACATCTGTAGTCGGATCACCTGGCTGAGGGTAACTATGTTGTAAGACCTAAACCAATATCTTTCACAAAACAAACAAATATCACAACACACTATTGGTGTCATATATTAATTTCTCTAAACCCACTTCTATTTTGAGCTTGTCATTGGGTGTTTCAGAAGGTCTTACAACATAGTCACCCTCATCCAGGTAGCCTGACTACAGGACACATCACCAATGTCATATCCTGGAAAGACTGAGTGTTTCAACTACAGAATCACAGGATATAATCAATTTGTTATCCTGCTCATGCTCACTTTTCTCCTGTTATGGTGTGTGGTGGGGTGCCTTATGCCCTAATGTTAGGCTTTGAGGTTAAGGGTATTCAGCTCACATTCATAAGGTCATGAATTTGATTCCCAGCGACATGTTGTGTCCTTGAGCAAGACACCTAATTTCACGTTGATCCAGTGTCCACTCTTGGTAACAATGAGTTGTACCTGTAATTTAAAGGACCATCCTTGTCACATTCTGTGTCACACTGAATCTCCCTCAGAACTATGCAAAGGGTACGCATGTCTGTGGAATGCTCAGCCACTTACACGTTAATTTCATAAGTAGGCTGTTCCATTACACAGATCAATTGGAACACTCGTCATCAGAACTGACATTGTGCCAGTAAATATTAAACAATTTTCTGTAGTTAATACACAGTGAAAGCTTCTAAATTCTATTTTAAAATGTTATTTATGTTTTAATTCTAGGTGAAAACCTACTCCAAGACAAGTACATCTGAAAAAAGTCTATTTGATAGCTTTTATAGTGAAGAAGAAAGACAGAATATTCTAGATTGCTTCAATAAGGCATCAGAATTGGATCTATTGGCTACGAAAAACTTAAACAAATCCAAGACTTCTACAATTATTTCCCACCGTGAACAGTTTGGGAATTTCACAAGTTTGAATCAAATCTCTAAAGTTCCTGGTTTGAGTTTTCTTGAACTGCAGAAATTATTCAACATTTTAAAGTCTTTAAATCATGAAAAATTGCAAGATTTGGTACCAGCGTCTCTGTCAGCACCAGAAGTTACCAAAAGCCAACCAGCTATGACCAAAGAGATGAGTAATGTATGTTGTATATTATTTTACCACTGGTTGGTGCCATACTGTGGCACCTATGTCGTATACCAATTTATTTTTTTGCTTTTTTTAGGAAATAATGTTTTGTTTAACCCTTTACCATTTAAACCAGCTGTATCCAGCCAGAATTCTCTCACCTCTTTCTGTTCAAACCAGTTGCTCATACTTGTGTTAAGGCGTTGTTCTCCAAATAAATAATATCAAAATCTTGTAAATTCAATTTTATGTGAGGTAAAGCCTTTACCATGAAATACAATAGTATATATAGAGTAATGTAAATGTTATGTGAGATATTATGTGAGGTAAAGCCTTTACCATGAAAATACTATAGTAAATATAGAGTAATGTAAATGTTATGTGAGATATTATGTGAGGTAAAGCCTTTACCATGAAAATACTATAGTAAATGTAGAGTATTGTAAATGTTATGTGAGATATTATTTGAGGTAAAGCCTTTACCATGAAAATACTATAGTAAATATAGAGTAATGTAAATGTTATGTGAGATATTATGTGAGGTAAAGCCTTTTCCATGAAATACAATAGTATATATAGAGTAATGTAAATGTTATGTGAGATATTATGTGAGGTAAAGCCTTTACCATGAAAATACTATAGTAAATATAGAGTAATGTAAATGTTATGTGTGATATTATGTGAGGTAAAGCCTTTACCATGAAAATACTATAGTAAATGTAGAGTATTGTAAATGTTATGTGAGATATTATTTGAGGTAAAGCCTTTACCATGAAAATACTATAGTAAATATAGAGTAATGTAAATTTTATCTCCAGCCTTCGCATATCCTCCGCAGTTGCTGCCCATGTCTCACTACCATGCAGCATTGAAATGAGACTGACCATCTTTTTGTTGTTTTTTCCATTGTCTTTGTCCTACGCACCACTCTATTTTGAATCTATATGTATATATAACAATCTCTATTTGTTTCTTCTCTGTCCTAAACAGTCAATAACCAGTTTAGTAGCATTGGACATTCAAACTGACCGCATTACTTGGTTGAAAATGTCCCGCAACCTTGATGTAGTCGACTGGAACCAAACAATGATATTTAATAAACTCTACACCAAATATGATGTCACTGTTTACTTTGAAAAGGTATTCTATCTCTTGTCTATATATTATAAAGAGTTATCAGAAAATGCTCAAGACCCCGACGGCAGAGCTCAAGCCGTTTCGACGGCTATTTCTGAACGTCCAGAAATAGCCGTCGAAATGGCTTGAGCTCTGCCGTCGGGGTCTTGAGCATTTTCCTATTACCCACTCTACTACTCTAAGTATTGAGTACTCTGGTGCATTATGGTCCACCTGATTCCTTACCACACTTCCTTCGTTATTATAAAGAGTTATATCTATATATATATATACACACACACAGCCTATACAAGCATTTACACACTCACAGAGCCTTTGTATATATATATATATACACAGCTTTTACAGGCATATTCACATACAGACACACACAGAGCCTTTGTATATATATATATATATACACAGCTTTTACAGGCATATTCACATACAGACACACACAGAGCCTTTGTATATATATATATATATATACACAGCTTTTACAGGCATATTCACACACAGACACACACAGAGCCTTTGTATATATATATATATATATATATATATATATATACACAGCTTTTACAGGCATGTTCACACCCACATACACACACACATTTTACTGACATGTTCACACTCAGCCTTTCTATATACACATGTACATACATAGTCTGAACACGCACGCACACACACACACACAGAACCTTTGTACATATAAACACACACACAGCTTTTTAAGCAACTAGAGATGAACTGATACTCTTTCCACACCAGCTTGTATATCCCCACCCCACAGCAGTGTGACCTATATATGTTTCTATCATTTACTTTTTAATACATTGTCTATCTACTAGATTTAAATAGGTCAGACCTATAACAATGCAGTACAGACCACAGTTGAAAAGACTAACTATATCATCATCATCATCATCACCGTTTTACGTCTGTTCTTCCATGCTGGCATGGGTTAGACAGGTTGTCCTGTGCTGTGGGCAGTGTTTGGTCGGCTGACCATGTCTTGCTCATACAAGAACTGATTTTGGCTGGATTTCTACAGCTGGATGCCCTTCCTAACACCAACCTCATTTACAGTGAGTGACGGGTGCTTTTTTTCCATGGCACCTACACGTCCACTTTACAGTGTGGGCTGGGTGCTTTTTTGCCGTGGCACCTCCACCTTTGTCATTCCAGATACACTTCTCTCCAATGACATCACAATTCTTTCTGACACACTGCCTCGCAATCTTGAACACCTCCTGTTTCTGGTCCTCACGTTGCAAAACATGCTTGAATTACATATATATATATATATCAACAATGAACTTATAACATTAAGTTCATATAAAGATATATCACTATCTTTAAACCAAATAAGTTCATATAAAGATATATCACTATCTTTAAACCAAATAAGTTCATATAAAGATATATCACTATCTTTAAACCAAATATTGTATTTTATCTGACGAAAGTTTACCAAAATATTGGTACCCCTGAAATATGAATAATAAAATAAATATGGTTTTATAAAGATATTTTCCATTTATTAATATTATTGATATTATATATATATATATATATATATATATACACACAGGGTGTTCTAAAAAAATTTATGCACACTTTGATTAGAATGCTATTGAAGTGTCTATAGATTTTGGGGGGACGCCTTGCGTATATATATATATATATATATATATATCTACGACCACTTGACAGTGTTTCGGCTTGTCCCCATGAGATGTATGGGAGGGTGAGGAAGGGGTTGTGCATACTGTATATATGCTTCAGCTTCGGCATGTGCCCGTGGGAAGTTTACCGCATAACGCCAGAGATCTCGGTTTTGTGTCATCGCCTTTGAGACGTGCAATATATCATCATCATCATCATTTTACGTCCACTTTTCCCTGCTTGCAAGGGTGGGACGAGTCCTATTCAGCACAGCATCTCTCCACTTGTCACGGTCCTTCGTCATCTCCACCATGAGTTCCAGCGATCTGAGGTCAGCTCTCACCACCTCCGCCCATGTTTTTCATGGTCTTCCTCTACAGCATCTTCCTTCCACTGGCATTTCTTGGCATTTCTTTACCCAGCGGTCATCCTCCATGCGCATCACATGTCCATACCATCGCAGTCTCCTCTCCCGCACACTACAACTTATCCCTCTTAAACACAGCTTCTCTCTCAACACATCCATGCTCGGTCGTTCACGCACATTGTCATTGCACATCCAATTTATTATAGATAAATAAACAAAACAGCTATATATATATATATGGGATAACAAGTTATCGTTGTAGGTTATCCAGTTGTCAGTACTTTAAATAAAGCCCTTATTGTACAGCCAACTATGTTACTCTTCTTTCTTTAACTATATATATATATATATATAAGTTATTATATATATATAGAGATAAATTATTCCTGATGATTTCTCACGAATGAAAGTTCTAGTCCTGTAGAAGCTTTTCTATATTAAAATATATATATATATGTGTGTGTGAGATGATGATGATCACTACTATTTTTTTTTTTTTTTTTTTTTTTTTGCAGATTCAGAAATGTTTTGAAACCCTACCAAAGGCCACTATATATACTCTGGAAAACAAAATCTATCGTTACCCAAGTTTACGTGTTGTGCCATTTGTTGTCAGCTTACGAACAATCGAATCAATGATAGTTTCTATGTTAAACCACAACTTCAGTGTAGACAGGACTCATCGTGTTTACACCATCAAACCTCATGCCATTAACAAACTCTTCAATCTATCAATTGGTGGAGAACGGGTAAGTGGACAACATATATTTAGAGACATTATTAACCACAAAAGAACCTACTGTGACCTTGATGTCAATATATCACAACCGCTCTCTGACCGGTTTTTCCAGTACGATACTGTACAACAAGAGAAGATAACTTGTTGTTTGTTGCAAGCCTTATCATTTTATAAATTAATTATTCTCAATAAATAAATAAATAAATCTTTCATACAATTACTTAATTAATCTAGTCACACCAGGTAGAGCTGCTACTTATCCGAATTGAGAGATTACAGCTCCAATACTACGGACATATCATTAGAATATCTCATGAAAGAATTGCTGGAGTCACTCCAGGTAGAACTGCTACTTCTCCGAATTGAGAGATTACAGCTCCAATACTACGGACATGTCATTAGAATATCTCATGAAAGAATTGCTGGAATCACTCCAGGTAGAACTGCTACTTCTCCAAATTGAGAGATTACAGCTCCAATACTACGGACATGTCATTAGAATATCTCATGAAAGAATTGCTGGAGTCACTCCAGGTAGAACTGCTACTTCTCCGAATTGAGAGATGGTTGCTTCTGACAGGAGCCACTGAAAGAAGTGTTTGAGGACTCTGCCACCACACGTGGATGAGCTGAAAGAGAAACTGGGTATAAGAATCAAATTACCACCACCATCGCCATCATCACCGTTTAACGTCCATTTTTCCACATTAGCATGGGTTAGACGTGTTGTCCTGTTGTGAGCAATGCCAGGTGAGGAGACCCTGTCTTGCTCATATAGAATTGATTTTGGCTTGGTTTCTACAGCTGGATGCCCTTTCTAACACCAACCACTTTACAGGGTGTACTGGGAGCATTTTATGACACCAACATGACCACCTTACAGAGTGAACTGGGTGTTTCTGAGATATATATTTATATATATATATATACACACAACACATAATGGTCTTCCACACATTGTCTGTCTACCAGATTCCTCTCACATGTTATTGGTCAACCCAAGGCTATTGTGTAAGCAAAGCATAACAACAACAACAACAACAACAGAAGTGGAGCAATATTTTTTATTTCTTTTTTTAAATTCCAAATATTTTTTTTTTTTGCTAAATTATAAAAACATTCTTGTGAAATGACAAAATCAAAGAATCAAGATATATATATACATACATACATACATACACATATATATATATTTCCAAGAGATGGCAACATGAATGGACCTGCTACTTTTCTCTAAAAGCATTTTTTTCCTAACCGTCCCTACAATCTTTCTAATTTCTCATTCTTTCTTTCAATGAAGGACTAGTGTCCGAAACGTTAAGACCCCCTTCCTGCTATTTCAAACCTTAAACTAATATATTACTTCCATATACTGTACCGATTGTGTTGTTATTTCTATTTACATATATATATGTATATATATATATGTATGTATGTATGTCAGGTCAGGCTTCTGCCTGCTACTGGGACAATGTAACCCAGTACAACCTGCTTCATGGTTGATGAGTGGTCAACAACTAAACTGGCTCCCCTCACTAGATCCTCGTTTGGTGAGGAAGGTAAGGGGAACTCCAGCAACACAAAAAACAAGAGCTGTAAAAAGGGTGGATGAACTCTTCAGAGTCAACAACCATCCACCCTAACTATAGGTTAAATATCCTCACCACCAAGTGTGGTGAGTACGGCTACACCCCTGGCATGTCCAAACAGAAAATGGTGGAGGTCAACCAGTGGGGAGGGGTTCCTCCAACAGGAATGAAAAGGCTCTGGGTTGGATATATATAGTCATGTGTATATATGTATGTAGAATATATATATGAATCTACATATGTATTGATGGAGGGAATTGTATTTTCTTAAATTTGTGTATCCTTTAATCACTGATAATGTGAATAAAAATACTGATTTCTAGTATAGGCACAAGGCCAGTAATTTTGGGGGGAGGGGAAAGTCGATTAAATCGACTCCAGTGCGCGACTGGTACTTTATTTTATCGACCATGTAAGGATGAAAGGCAAAGTTAATAATAATAATAATCAGTTTCTTTCCCTCCCATAATCAGCAGAGATTTCTTCATTTCATGGTGCAACATTGATTGTTGCAAGGTAGGCCTTCCGATCAACGTGGTCATCTGCCGCTGGTCTGTTTATTGGGGTCCACACGGGCTGCCCCTTGAACAAACGCAAGGCTTTTATGTAATCCTGAAGAAAAAAAAAGAAAACAAGTAACAAAACTGTAAAATAAAATATAAAACCTCCAAAAAAAGAAAGAAAAGAAAAAGATCAACATGTCTGGACTGCGAAGGCTCATCAGGATGGTACTTATCCTGGTTTCTATAGAGTGAAGCGACTGAGAGTGTAAGACGTTCCCCTGAACAGGGCTCCACTTCATCACAGAGTTAAACCTCCACCAATTGTATGTGACAGCTCACACCTATGCAGGTTTAGCTGGCCTCCTCCAAGGTATATCTCGGAGGTGTCTTGGGTGATTTAATGATAGGGACCCCCAGTCCCTATCATCTCTTTTCTACAGCTGAGTAAACTGGAGCAACGTGAAATAAAGTGTCTTGCTCAATGTAACAACACATCACCCGGTCCGAGAATTGAACTCACAACCTTTCGATTGCAAGCCCAATGCTCTAACCACTAAGCCATGCACCTTCCACCAATTGCTGCTGATACTCATTTTCAGCTGAGTATACTGGAGCAACGTGAAATGAAGTGTCTTGCTCAACAACACAACAGACACCCCAGTGCAGGGATTGAACCCACATGATGATCATACGTCCAACACTTTTACTGCTAGGCCACTCAAGACTCCATTTCTAGCAAGGAAAATAGACATTAAATGATGATGATGATGATGATGATGCTGACACCGACGGTGGTAGTGGTGGTGGTGGTGTGTAATTGTTAAAGCTACATCTACTAACGTTGGAATCCAGAGTGAAGCGGTGGTAAATCCCAGATGGTAATATAAGGAGATCCTTCTTCGTAACATTGATACGGATCCACTTATCATCCTTGTCTCGGACATCGAAGTAGCCGGATCCATCCAGTATCAAACGGATTTCCTCATCGGAGTGAATATGTTCAGTGAAGAAGGATTTGATCTGAGAGAGAGAAAGAAAGGATAAGAGAAATCAGTGAAAAGTAGACAGGGTCTATTTTATCAGAAATATGGTGAAGAAGGAGTTAATAATTGTTTCTACGTTAGGCACAAGGCCAGCAATTACCCAGTGCATGACTGGTACTTTATTTTATCGACCTCGTAAGGATGAAAGGCAAAGTCAACCTCGGCGGGATTTGAACTCAGAATGGCAAGGGCCGTAACTCTACGTCAAAGCATGGCGTCCGACCCTCTCCCAATACTGCCAATCCACATCCAGAAGGAGTTAATAATGGTTTCTGATTTAAGCACAAAGTCAACAAATTTTGGGGAGAACGGAAAGTCGATTAAATCAACTCCAGTGCATAACTGGTACTTAATTTTATCTATCCCCATAAGGATGAAAGGCAAAGCTAACCTCGGCAGGAACTGAACTCAGAATGTAAATGGCCATAACTAAATGCTGCAAAGCATGTTGTCCAGCACTCCACCGATTCTACTGCCAATTGAACGCCCTTCGAAGAGTTTAATAATGGTTTCTAATTTTGGCACACGTGGCCAAGAATGGGGGGAGGGGCAATTAAATTGACCCATTGTATGTCTGGTACTTTATTTTATCGACTCCCTTAACCCTTTAATGTTCAAACCGGCCAGAATTCTCTACCTCTTTCTGTTGAAACTGGCAGTAACTGGCCACTCATACTGATGTTGAGGTATTGTTTTCTAAATAAATACTTTCAAAATCTCATAGATTCGATATTATGTGAGATAAAGCCTTTACCATGAAAATATAATAGTATATATAGAGTAATGTGAATACTAAAGGGTTAAGGATGAAGGACAACGCTAACTTTGGCGGGGTTTGAACTCAGAATATAAAGAGCCATAGCTAAAAGCCACAACTGCTAATCAAATGCACTCAGAAGAGGTTAATAATATGAAAACAAAAAAGGAGGAACCACAAACCTTGTTATGATAATCAGGCAGGGTAGATGGATGGATTTCTACTAGATCTTCATAGGTATAACCATGTTCTTTCTTTAGAGAATCGAAGTTCTCATTATAGGAATCAACATCCACCTGAAAATAAAAATAAATAAGAAAAATACTTTTAACCCTTTAGCATTTAAACCGGCCGTATCCAGCCAGAATTCTCACCTCTTTCTCTTCAAACCAGCTATAACCGACCAGAATTCTCTCACCTCTTTCTGTTCAAACCAGCTGTAACCGGGAGGAATTATCTCACCTCTTTCTCTTCAAACCAGCTATAACCAGCCAGAATTCTCTCATCTCTTTGTGTTCAAACCAGCTGTAACCGGGAGGAATTCTCTCATCTCTTTCTGTTCAAACCAGCTGTAACCGGCCAGAATTCTCTCACCTCTTTCTGTTCAAACCAGCTATAACCGGGAGGAATTCTCTCATCTCTTTCTGTTCAAACCAGCTATAACCAGCCAGAATTCTCTCATCTCTTTGTGTTCAAACCAGCTGTAACCGGGAGGAATTCTCTCATCTCTTTCTGTTCAAACCAGCTGTAACCGGCCAGAATTCTCTCACCTCTTTCTCTTCAAACCAGCTATAACCGGCCAGAATTCTCTCACCTCTTTCTGTTCAAACCAGCTATAACCGGCCAGAATTCTCTCATCTCTTTCTGTTCAAACCAGCTGTAACCGGCCAGAATTCTCTCACCTCTTTCTGTTCAAACCAGCTATAACCGGCCAGAATTCTCTCATCTCTTTCTGTTCAAACCAGCTGTAACCGGCCAGAATTCTCTCATCTCTTTCTGTTCAAACCAGCTGTAACCGGCCAGAATTCTCTCACCTCTTTCTCTTCAAACCAGCTATAACCGGCCAGAATTCTCTCATCTCTTTCTCTTCAAACCAGCTATAACCGGCCAGAATTCTCTCATCTCTTTCTGTTCAAACCAGCTGTAACCGGCCAGAATTCTCTCATCTCTTTCTGTTCAAACCAGCTGTAACCGGCCAGAATTCTCTCACCTCTTTCTCTTCAAACCAGCTATAACCAGCCAGAATTCTCTCATCTCTTTGTGTTCAAACCAGCTGTAACCGGCCAGAATTCTCTCACCTCTTTCTCTTCAAACCAGCTATAACCAGCCAGAATTCTCTCATCTCTTTCTGTTCAAACCAGCTGTAACCAGCCAGAATTCTCTCACCTCTTTCTCTTCAAACCAGCTATAACCGGCCAGAATTCTCTCACCTCTTTCTCTTCAAACCAGCTGTAACCGGCCAGAATTCTCTCACCTCTTTCTGTTCAAACCAGCTATAACCAGCCAGAATTCTCTCACCTCTTTCTCTTCAAACCAGCTATAACCGGCCAGAATTCTCTCACCTCTTTCTCTTCAAACCAGCTATAACCGGCCAGAATTCTCTCACCTCTTTCTCTTCAAACCAGCTATAACCGGCCAGAATTCTCTCACCTCTTTCTCTTCAAACCAGCTGTAACCGGGAGGAATTCTCTCATCTCTTTCTGTTCAAACCAGCTGTAACCGGCCAGAATTCTCTCATCTCTTTCTGTTCAATCAAAGATGTAGTGGGATCACAGGTAAGCTAACTAAGAATATAGATTTTATAAGTAGCCAGTGCTCAGGTGCAATAAGTGCCCACAGAATACTAGCCCATTCCATTGCACAGATGGTTCTATAGAAATAGTGGACACCTTCCGTTACCTGGGTGACAAAATCAGCAGTGGTGGAGGGTGCTCTGAAAGTACAATAGCTAGAGTCAGAACGGGATGGAAACAGTCCATGCTGTAATGTGGCCATGTAGGTAACACGGTAAAAACCTCCCAGTCCACACTGTAAACGTGGTTGGTGTTAGGAAGGGCATCCAGCCGTAGAAAACCCGCCAGACAGTCCTATACAAGCAAGACAACCACTCTTGCCTCAAGTGGGAAAATTCCCGTCCAAACCCATGCTAGCGTGGAAGATGGACGTTAAACGATGATGATGATGATGATACACATACAGACATTGCATTACACCTGCTTGTTCATGAGAAACACAGAGACACAAAGAGACAAAGATAGAAATACAGAGAGAGAGACAGATAGAGGTGTACAGAGGTGGATACAAAGAGTGACAGTGAGAGTGTGTGTCTGTGTGAGACTGACCTTTAACCTTTCCGCGTGAATTTGAAGGTGAAGGAAATGTAATAAACTTCCCGCCATAAACTAAGTTATTTTTGTTCTTCAGTCCCAGATCAGACATGACAGTATGGACACTGGCTCGTTCCAGCCATGACCATCCTGTCTTATCTTTTGGAATAATCTACTTTACTACTCTATAGACAACATTATCCAATGTGTACTTCCTTTGAGGGTGATTTGGCTATTATTTCTAGCAAGTCTAGTAACTAATGCAAAGCTATCTCTCGTTTGGCTTCTACATAATAAATCTACTGTAAATTTATTTATATGCTTTGTATAATAATAATAATAATAATAATTTAAATTATTATTATTTTTTTTTTTGTTACGATTTCAACCTAAGGCTTGCGTGGTAAAGGAGTTCGTTTCGCAACCATGTGGTGGCGGGTCACTCTTGCTGCACGTCGCACTGGAATTTGATAGGCGTAAACTGAAGAAGTTCGTCATATTTGCACAAAGGACTTCTGCAGTTTAAAGAATTAAAAAGAACAGAAAGATGCAGTAAAAGAGATTTATTCGGTTCTTACGTACGTTTCAATAGACATCTATTTGCCTAGATCTCGCTACATCTATAATATTATATATTTAGTAGAGCATTCGATATCCAATGCACACAATCGATCCCATATCATCAGAGATTATGTTTTTCATATATATATATAATTTGTAGAAATTTTTTTTTTTTTCTAATTTCCTACTTGACGACCCAATATATATATATATATATATATGCAAAAGTTCTATTTAAATTGTTGGGATACAACAAGCAAATATTTTTATAACTGCTATAAAGCACTCAACAAATATTTGGAGTAAACAGATGAAAGCACACCATAATTTAACGTGGTGTCCTTGAAATATGTATAATAAAATAAATATGGTTTTATAAATATAGTTTCCATTTGTTAATATCGTATATATATATATATATATATATATATATATGTGTGTGTGTGTGTGTGTGTATGTATGTATGTATATTCGTAATATTACACTTTAGTAATAGTATCTGCAAATGTTTCATTTACATTACTAAATCATAAAAGTTTATGAGGAAATTCGGGTGGCTGGTTACTACGAAGTGATAGATGTGTGTAGCAAACTGATAAAGTATTTATATATATGGGGGGGGGGGTCTTTTTTACAGTACTCAATACATGTTTGAAAGTGTCGTCCAAATGATTATCCTCCACCTCTGGGATTAGGGTAGCTGTTCACTACGAAGTGAGGGATGAGTTTACTAAACTGTTAAAGTATTTAAATATCTTTTATTTACAGTTGTATACATGGCATTACAAATATGTTTCGAATATATACATAAATAACATTTATATATGAAGGGGAAATTGTCTTTTTTATAGTACTCAATACACATGTGAAAGTGTCGTCCGAACGAATACCTCAAACGAGTACATGCCTTTACCAATTAATGTACCCTCGGTCGCTTGGATGGGTGATTCTATGATGAATATAAATACTTACATCAAAATATTTAACTCCAATCTTCGATAATTCGGATAATTCAACATTTTTGAGTGGATCAGGTTTGTGTGGAAGTCTTTGGTCTTCCTTGTCGCTAATATCATTCATGTACCATGCTTGTACCATTGTTGCTTTGAGGAGTTTAACCGAATGTTGTGTTGTGTTGTATTGAATGTGGCCTTAGTAGTGTGTATATTAGCCTCTGTCAGCGTACTGGCCTATGTTAGTAGTGTGTCTCCTTGTGAGGGTACTGGCCTATATTAGTAGTGTGTCTGTATTGCTGCGATCTATTAACTAATTGATGTTGACTGACAGGAAACTAATCAATGTGTCTGGCAGAGTATGACGGTTATATATATATATATGCGCATATACACAGGGTGTCCCAAAAAATGTATACTCATTTATTAGAATGCTGTTGAAGTGTATACCTATTTTGGGGACACCTTGTATATAGGTAAAGTAGTCGTTCTTCTACTACAAATTTTATGCACGCTTGTATCAATAATATTACAAATATATTTTGAATATATACAGAAATAACTTTACAAATGCGTAAATAACATAATTTGCAACTCGTTCAGAAGAACATTACAAATATATATGCACAAGGCCAGCAATTTTGTGATAGGGGGAAAGTCGATTAAATCGACACCAGTACATTACTGGTACTTTATTTTATTGACCCCGTAAGGATGAAAGGCAAAGTTAACCTCGGCGGGATTTGAACTCAGAACGTAAATGGCCGTAACTTTATGTGGCAAAGCATGGTGTCTGACGCTCTACCGATTCTGAGAAGCGAAACAAAACAAAATCAACCCTCAATTCACCACCAAGTGCGACAATCAGGGTTACGTCACATCATAAGGGTTTACTAAACACTTCAAGGCAAGCCAATACACTCACACCATTGCCACCTAGCTACAGGGTGTCCCCCACAAAAAAGTATACACATATTTAAAAGTATACACATATTTATTAGAATACTGTTGAAGTGTGTATATATATATATTTTGGGGAACATCTTGTATATATTCATTGAGTCACATATAAGTGTGTGTGTATAATATATATTAAAGATATGGGAACTCCTGTATGCTGATGACCTCGCACTTATAGCTGAATCTATGGTAGAACTAGAGAAGAAATTCCAAACTTGGAAGCAGGGACTAGAAAGAAAGGGTCTCAAAGTCAACATGACAAAGACTAAGGTCCTTGTAAGTAGACGAGAAAACAGAACCCAGATCCCCTCAGGGAAATGGCCTTGCTCAGTATGTAGGAAAGGTGTAGGTAGGAACTCCATTCTCTGCCCCAAATGCAAACAATGGGTACACAAGAGATGTAGCGGGATCTCAGGAAGCTTAATTAAGAATGTAGGCTTCACATGCAGCAGCTGTGCTGGGACAGCAAGCAGCAAACAGCCACAGGAAACAAGTACCACCAATCTCTGAGAGGGCTCTGTAGAAACAGTAGACAGCTTCTACTACCTACATGACCGAATTAGCAGTGGAGGTGGGTGTTCAGAAAGTACAATAACTAGGGTAAGAACTGGATGGAAGAAGTTCAGGGAACTACTGCCACTGCTAGCTGCAAAACCCTCTCCCATTTATCTCCCATAACAAGCTGAAGTATATATTCAGCAAAGCCTCCAGCCCCCACTATAAAGTAGTTGTGATGGTAGCATGACAAAAGGCATCCAACCCACACTAATCTGGTTGTGATGTTGACTCAACAAAAGTGCCCAGCCCACATTGTAAATGTGGTTGGCGTTAGGAAAGGCATCCAACCGTAGAAACCAAGTTAAAAATCAGCCCTGCATAAACAAAACAGTCCTCTGACCAGATCTCTCATAAAGGGACAAGCCATCCTACCCATGCCAGCGTGGAAGATGGACGTTAAACGATGGCTTTGATATATATTTTTTTTCTCACATCGTGAGTCTGAAGAGCAGATTGATACTGGAGTCAGGTCCATAACTCCTATGGGTGACCTTGAGCCAATCTTCTGTGAAACACGTGTAACAGGTCGATACACAGTAAAAACATGTAAACAAAACTTTTTCTAATATATACACTCTGCTTGTGCATAGAGTGCTTGTGTTTAGTACCACTGGTAATTCACTGAATCACCTACAATATACACACATACACACACACACATATATATATATATATACACACACACATATATATATATATATACACACACACACACATATATATATACACACACACATATATATATATATTTGTGTTATGTAATCATTGTTCACAATGGCATACATTATATGGTGATTGGATTGGCAGTATCGGTAGAGGGTTGGACGCCATGCTTTGACGCATAGAGTAACGGCCCTTGCCATTCTGAGTTCAAATCCCGCCGAGGTTAACTTTGCCTTTCATCCTTACGGGGTCGATAAAATAAAGTACCAGTAATACACTGGATAATTGGTGGCCTTGTGCCAAAAGTAGAAACAATTATATATGTGTGCATATATATATATATGTGTGTGTGTATATATATATATATATGTGTTTATATCTCATTGTTCACAATGGTATACATTATGTGTGTGCATATATATACATGTGTATATATATATATATATGTGTGTATATATCTCATTGTTCACAATGGCATACATTATATGTGTACATGTGTATATATATATATATGTGTGTGTATATATCTTATTGTTCACAAAGACATACATTACATATATACCAGCACATGATTCTGTATTGCATATTTTTAGTGTTCATCACTAAATTAACAATTCTCTCCACCTCATCCTGACACCAACACCACTGCCAACCACCACCAACAACCATACATCACCTCCACCACCACCTACGTCCATCATCATCACCACCCAACACCACCAACAACAACCATACATCACCTCCACCGCTCACCACCACCACCACCATCATCATCACCACCTCCTACACATCATCCAATACCACCAACAACCATACATCACCTCCACCGCCACCTACCTCCATCATCATCACCACCAACAACAACCATACATCACCTCCACCGCTCACCACCACCTCCTACACATCATCCAATACCACCAACAACCACCCTACATCACCTACCTCCACCACCGCCACTGCCAACCACCAAACACCACCACCACCCAACACCACCAACAACCACCCTACATCACCTACCTCCACCACCGCCACTGCCAACCACCAAACACCACCACCACCCAAACATCACCCAACACCACCAACAACCACCCTACATCACCTACCACCACCGCCAACCACCAAACACCACCCAAAGATCACCTACCTCCATCACCACCACCTACACATCACCCAACACCACTGCCACCACCACCACCCCCACCAATTACTAACATTGTATATATTTTCAATGCAAGATTAAAAGCCAGCAATTGTTGGTTATTGTTTTAATTGAAAACAAATGTTTGACATAACAATGGCAGTAGAGAAGTGGGCTGGCTTGAGATAATTAAATATATATACTTCGTTTTTTAATTTGTTTTGCAAGATTTCTTATCTGAAAACGTGTTGAAACAGATATTGTTATACTTTGGGAGGGTCATGCTGTTATACTTTGGGAGGGTCATGCTGTTATACTTTGGGAGGGTCATGCTGTTATACTTTGGGAGGGTCATGCTGTTATACTTTGGGAGGGTCATGCTGTTATACTTTGGGAGGGTCATGCTGTTATACTTTGGGAGGGTCATGCTGTTATACTTTGGGAGGGTCATGCTGTTATACTTTGGGAGGGTCATGCTGTTATACTTTGGGAGGGTCATGATGCCAATAAAAACACACGCATCTGTTGGTTTTCACTTTGATTTCTTATAAATTTCCAGTTGGTTGGTTCGATAACCAGATGTTTATTTATATACTGACAAAGCTCTTTCTTCACACATTCTGTGACCTCCTCACATATATAAATGTCTCAATCCATCCCATCATCATTAGGAAGTCGGGTCAGGTGACCTGAAACTTCGAAGTCACTGCCACCTCAATCTATTGAGTGTCCACTCAGTTAATATTTGAATGTTTCAAGTACACGAGAATTTAAATCACTCATATATATCATCATCATGTTACGTCCCTTTCCCTGCTAACAAGGGTTTGATGGGTCTACATAGACCAAGTCAGTACTGAAGCGAGGCCACTGACCTTCCAAACAGGCTAGGGTTCTGTATCCCACTTACATATTGAGTGCACAGGTGAGGTTGTCATGCCCTTGACATGACTGAAGGGCCCTCCCAACCCTTTATTTGGCAAGCTATCTATGGCTGGATGCCCTCCCTATCACCAACACTAGGGAGGCTGTCATGTCTTTCACACAAATATATATATATTTGTACATCATATTTGATCGGCAACTCCTCTGTAGAATTCCATGCTAAATATGGTCCCTAAATTGAAGAATACTTCCTTGATGAAGTCATGAATTCTTCAAATACTGGTATTTTCCAATACTTGCTTCTTCCACAAATGAAACCATAGTTTTTTTTGAGGGGGTGCCTGGTTTATACTCCCATAAATAGAGTTTTTTCACTTAAACTTAGCATTTAAACCGGACATATCTTGCCACAATTTTTTCACCTCTTTCTGTTGTAACTGGCTGCTCATACTGATGTTAAGGTATTGTTCTCAATATAAATAATATTAAAATCTCATAGATTCGATATTATGAGATAAGCCTTTTAAGTGAAAATACAATAGTATATATAGAGTAATGTAAATGGTAAAGGGTTAATATGTAATATATACATATATATATATATACACATACTGCAGTAAAAGTTTGGTAGAAATGTCCAAGGGTAAGAGCACTCAGTCTATAGGACTAGTTTAGTATAAATAATTACAACAGTGACATAAACAGGTACTTAAGTTTCGTTGGGTTTTGAACCCCAACTTATTCTGCCTTTTTTTTTTTTTTGTTCTTTGAAAGGCTGAATGAGACCCTAAATCATTCAGCCGAAACTTAAGTACCTGTTTAATTGTATATATTTGTTGTAAGTATATATATGTATATATACATATACACATGGTAGAGAGACAGAGATAAAAAAGATACAGGTGAACTCAAGTGAAAAATTAATTTAATCCAACTAATAACATAATTTAACATTTAAATATGATATTTATATTATATGCTATACAGGGTAAAAATGGAAAAATAAAAGTTCAATTATATTTTCTTTCTGTTAAATACATATATATATGTGATATATATATATATATTGTGTCTGTTGAATATATATATATTGTTTGATGTATATATATACATGTGTGTGTGATGTGTTATATATATATATATATTGTCTGTTGTATATGTGATGTCTGTTGTATATACATATATATATATATGTGTGTATGTGCGTGATGTGTGTTGTATATATTGTCTGTGATTTATATATATATATATATGTGTGTGTGTTGAATATATAAACACTTGCTTGAGGGAAGGGGTTTCTTCTTTGAAGAACCTGCACATGTCCTGGAGGGTGTCTTACCACTGTCTCTATATGTGTGTATATTGTATGTTGATATATATATATATATATTTAGTATGTTTTAATATATATATCATTATATGTCTGTTAAATATATATATATTACATTGTGTGTAAATTTATATATTACATTGTACCTTTAGTTATGTAATAAACAACATAAGGCAATTATTCCATTTACCAGTGGTTTCTTAAAAGCAAAAAATTTTGCTTTCAATCATCAGAATGAAAAAATCCTTGTATCTGTTAAATAATATATATCTGTTGTGTATGTGTATATATATATATATACATATATATATCATGTATATATATGTTATGTATGTATATATATATATCATGTATATATATGTTATGTATGTATATATATATATCATGTATATATATGTTATGTATATATATATATATATGATATGTATGTATGTGTATATATATATATATATATATCTTATGTATGGGTGTGTGTATATATATATATATATATATAAATTATGTGTGCATGTATGTATATATATATATATATATATATATATAAATTATGTGTGTATGTATATATATATATAAATTGTGTGTATGTATATATATATATAAATTATGTGTGTATGTATATATATATACATCTTATGTCATGTCAACACATGTCATGTCAACACATGTCCACATATGTCCAGCTCCATTCAGTCCATAGATCAATTATATTCAGGAAGACTGGAGATGATATTTATTGCGACGTCTCTTAGAAGAGCTGATGTTATTTTTCAGCCAAAGTTCGGCATTTTCTCTGTCAGATTTCACAACTGAACTGAAATCGAATTCATTTAAAGATGGCACTGTAGTTAATACAGTAAATCTATAATTTTTTATTTTCTCGATCGGGTTACCATGAAGGGTGAGCTTCTTAAGATTGGTCATCGGTCGAAATTTTTCTACTTCGGTCAAGTTCTCCAGAGAGTTCCCATGTAGGTAAACGATCTGCAAACAGTGTAATTCTGTGATTTCATCTGGAACTACGGTTAACACGTTAAATGATAGATCCAACCAAGACAGTTGTAAAGGTCTCAGAAAAAGGGAATATAGGATCTGTTTAAGGCCCACGATTGTATCCAAGGAATTATTGTTCAATCGGAGGCACTTGCTGCGAGATTTCCGCCGTCTTTTTCCAGAAGAATCCGAAATACAATTAACTGGTTTAGATCTTGTTATGTATCCAGGCGCACTATAACCACCATAATTAGTTTTAATATTAATATGATTAGGGTCAGCAGTGGTCGTGGTTGAGGTCCCAATTCTTCTACTAGTAGTAGTAGTAGAAGTGGTGCTGCTTGGTATGTCTTTCATTCGGTCATGTAGCAGCTCTAATTTGTGTGGAGGGTCACGGGTGGACTCTTCTTCGTCCACTTCACCTATGATCTCCGACACACATGTCAGGCTCCGGAATGAGAAATCAAGAGGTGTTAAGTCGTTGCTATAAGATGACTTATTAATCATCTTTAAAGGTTGTTTCCTACCTGATGTTGACCTTAAAGCCATCACTTGTAAAAATAAATAAACTGTATATAATATATATATACACACACCTGAGATCTAATTACACCACGTATTAAGTGCTCATTCAGTTAACATTAGAACGTTTTTCGCTATTTTTAAACATCTATTCTAATACATATATATTATAAATATATATGTATATATACACACGTTAATGTATATATAATATATTATATATTTATTTATGTAGACGTTTATATATGTGTGTATGTGTGTGTATAAAATGTTATTTAAAAGTAATTAAAGTTAGTTGGTATGTATATTTCACAGTTTATGTGAATATTTGTGGGGAGAAATATTTAAAATGAGGGACTGTGTTGTGTTGTTTGTTTGATATTTAGGGAGCTAGGGGTTGTTGTTTTTTACGATCCTTACACACGTTCAAATGTTGATTATATATTATATATTTATTGTCACTGAGTAACACCAACAAACAAAATATTACCCCATGCCGGTGTAATGTTCGAGAGAAGAGAACTATGACCGAGAGAGAGAGTACCTTATATATATATATATATATGTGTGTGTGTGTGTGTAGTTTCAAATATCAAACTAAACTTATTTGTCAGAAAAGCTGTTGAAAACAAAAGCGGAAAGAATAACCCTCCAAAAGTTTTGAAAATTCAAACTTGTGTTTATATATATATATAGTAAAGCTTCTACAGGACTAGAACTGTTTCATTCGTGAGAAATCATCATGCAGGAATAACATATATATATATATATATATCTGTATATATGGAATGTGAGATAGATTTAAACCAAAGTTGTATTTACGGGATATATATATATATATATGTGTGTATAAAGAGGAATGTGTGAGAGTTTTGGGGGGTTGTTTAATAAGAATATATCGTTAAATGTTGTTTGAAAAATGTCAGTTTAACAGACCAGGGGTGTTTGGATGTGATCGGATCGACTTTCTGTTTTTTTCTTTTTAAATCCCAGAAGTAAATTACACAAGAAAACTTTGTAGATGTCTTATATAGTTCCTCCAAATTTGAAATGGTTGATGATAGTTAGGGTGATAAAATCTTTGGTGATGGTGATAAAATCTTCCTTTTGACAGATAGTTTATAAATAAATAATTAAATTATTAATGTAAATAATTCCAGGAGAGTAAATTACAGGTATGTTCTAAGTTATATATATATACAGGTAAAAAGGTGTTAATGAGTGAAGACAGGAAGTAAGAGTTTTGTTGTGAATGACAACGGTCGTAATAGATGTTAATTACAAACTTTACACGCAATCTCATTGCAGAGATCTGATTGGTTGAGTTTTGTAACGGCGGCTCGCGCTAAGTCGCGGTTTTCGTGGGGTCGTACGATAACTATGGATGGCCAAAAGGGATCTAACCCCTTTTCTTTTAGTGACCCCCAGTGGTAAGGGTGTTGGACTTACGATTGTAATGTTGTGGGTTCGATTCCTGGACTGGGTTGTGCGTTGTGTTCTTGAGCAAGACACTTCATTTCATGTTGCTCTAGTATACCCAGCTAAGAATAAATACCAGCAATAGCTGGGAGCTTAGTCCTGCGATGGACTAGCGTCCTGTCCAGGGATGGGGAGTATTGTATTCTGCTTTACGCCATGAAACCAGGATAAGAACTGGCTTAACGCGCTGGCTTGCAGTGTTCAAGGACATGTATGCAGGAATCCCGGCCAATCGGGCCAAAACTAACCCAAACCGGATCTGGTTCTATGAAATAAAAATAATGTCGCGGGTTCGATTTCTGGGCTGGTTTGCGTGTTGTGTTCTTGAGCAAAACGACTTCATTTCACGTTGTTCCAATATACTCACCTGAAAATTAGAATACATAGCAAACCCCCCGGCACAAATAAATTGCTACGGCCATCGCTGGTGGTGCCCTCCACTGCAGAGTGCCCGAGGCAATTATCCCCCATTAAATCCGACCCTGGTGTGTGTATTTGTATGTACCCCTCTCTTCAGTGATTGTGGTACTGCTACTAATATATTCACCCCACCTCAGTTGCCAAAAATACTTGGCTAAACTCTAATACACACACACACACACACATACAACGATACGCACACATACACACTCTCACACATACACACAGAGAGACATACATACGCACACGAGGCATACACACACACACATGCACATTTAGACATGTAGAAGTAAACAGTCACACGTAGACAAACACCGACGTATATTTGTGTGTATATGTGTGTGTCTGTCTACATATGTGTGTGTATATATATATATATATCTACATATATATATATATACATAATATATATATATATATACATTATACATATACACACACATATATATATATATATAATGTACGTGTGTCAATGTTTATATATATATACATATAAACATTGACTCACGTACAGACATTGATACATATACACACGTATACATATATACAGACATTGATGACACATGTATGCACAAACACGTAGACAAATGTACACAGATGTATACACTCAGCTCAGACATATAAACATACATATGTTTATATATATACACAAACAACGATAGACACGCACATACACACACATATATATGTGTATACACACACGTAGGCACAGATACCACGTTCGCCAATAATTTACCATCATCATCATCAACTCCACCATCATTACATGCATCATCATCACATTCGCCATCATCATCACCACCATCAACAACAACATCGTCATCATCATCATCATAAACACCATACTACAACACCCACGAAAGAGATGAATAACAGTGAGAGAGAGATATTAAGATATGAAAAATATTTATAAAAGATAAGATAAGATAAGAGAGAGAGATGGTAGAGAGAGAGAGAGAAACGACACGGGTGTGAGAGAGAGCGTAGGAGAAAAAGCGACAGAGAGAGAGGAGAGTTTGCAGGAGCGGAAGCGGATGAGGTTTAGCCGCATGCGCAGTGTGTAATGTTGGTTTGACATGAGAGAGGAGAGTTGACATCTTTTGGTTGAATATTTTTTTTTTTTAAAGACTTTCTACCTTCGTTAGATATATATATATACTGTGTGTATATATACAGATATATATATATACATACAGATATATATAAATAGAGGTATGTATATATATTGAGGTGTATATATATCTATGTCTGTATATACCTATATATAAACATATATATATCTGCGTGTATAAATATAAATATATATATACATCTATATATACCTCTGTATATATAAATATATTGAGGTATCGATTCCTGTCACGGTCTACTGGTATTGATTATTGATTTAAGTGACCGACAAGGGAGATCGAAACAGATCACCACATCATCATCAACAACACACCACCCCGCCCACCACAAGACAAGACCACTACACCACCCATCTCAGCTGAAGAATCTATAGGAATTACAATAAAGCCTTCATCTCGACATCTGCTGACACAAACACAACCCTGAGATAGGAGAAGGTAAACAAATATATATTATGACTGTAATTGGGTCTGTGGTGTAGTGTAGTGTAGTATGGGTTGTGGTGTGGTGTGGGTTGTGGTATGTTCCTATAATTGACTGGTGTGGTGTGTAGTGTAGTGTGGTATGGTGTTGTGTGGTGTAATGTAGTGTGATGTGATGTAGTGTAGTGTTTGATGTTTCCGATGTTGAGATTAACTGATAAATATGTATTTATAGATATTAGCTATTTCATCATCATCATCATTTCATTTTACGTCCGCTTTTTCCCTGCTTGCAAGGGTGGGACGGGAACTGATTCTGGCTTGATTTCTACAGCTGGATGCCCTTCCTAACACCAACCTCATTTACAGTGAGTGCTGGGTGCTTTTTTGCCGTGGCACCTCCACGACCACTTTGCAGTGGAATGATATGGACCCCAGTCCCTATCATCTCATTTCTACAGCTGAGTAAACTGGAGCAATGTGAAATAAAGTGTCTTGCTCAAGGAAACAACACATCACCCAGTCTGAGAATTGAACTCACAACCTTTTGATTGCAAGGCCAATGCTCTAACCACTAAGTCATGTGCCTCTATTTATGTCTCTATATACACGCTACACACACACACACACTATATATATACACAAACTATTTATATATATAGTTAATTGTATTTATTGTGTTTATATTTTCATTGTAAACAATTTGTAATGTTATTTATATAACTGAATAAAAATATAGTTTTATATATATACACACACACACAATATATATATTCTATGTATATATATATATATTCTATCTATCTATATATATATATATATACACACACACTGTATATATATTCTATCTATACATATATATGGGTTATGTATCATGATGATTTATTTATATATAAAGTAGTGAGGCTGTAACTGACACCATCACACCACATCGTGATGATGTGACTGTGAAAGTCTAGAAAAGTTGTTTTAAACGACCTACAAGCGACTGACGTGGAAATATATTAACGTTAAACGATGATGATGATGAATTATATATATATGCATACATTATATATATATAATATATATATATATATATACATATATATATATATATATATATATAATATATATATATATATATATATATATATATATAATATATATATATATATATATATATATATATAATATATATATATATATATAATATATATATATATATAATATATATATATATATAATATATATATATATATATATATAAATATATATATATGTGATTTAATACGAATGAAACAGTTCTAGTCCTGTAGAAGTCATTTCTATATTAAGTAATGATGTCTGCACTCTACTAATGTATTGAGTACCTTTTTAACTTGTTGTTACCCCCGATTTAACTCAGGATCTACGCACACACACACACACACACACACACACATATATATATATAACACATGTGTCATCATCATCTTCATTTAACGTCCATCTTCCACGCTAGCATGGGTTAGACCGGAGTTGTCCCACTTGAGGCAAGGTTGGCCGGGTGACCATGTCTCGCTCATATAGTACTATCCGGCTGGATGCCCTTCCTAACTAACCACATTTACACGGCCACACTACAGCGTCGACTGTTTTTTTTCTTTTTGTCGTGACACATGCATATATATATATATATATATATATATAACACATACGTGTATATGCATATATATATACACATATATATATGTACACACACATATATATACATGGCTTAGTGGTTAGAGCATTGGCCTTGCAATCGGAAGGTTATGGGTTCAATTCTCAGACTGGGTGATGTGTTGTTTCCTTGAGCAAGACACTTTATTTCACATTGCTTTAGTTTACTCAGCTGTAGAAATGAGATGATAGGGACAGGGGCCCCCTATCATTCCACTGCAAAGTGGTCGTGGAGGTGCCATGACAAAAAAAGCACCCAGCACTCACTGTAAATGAGGTTGGTGTTAGGAAGGGCATCCAGCTGTAGAAATCAAGCCAGAATCAGTTCCCGTCCCACCCTTGCAAGCAGGGAAAAGCGGACGTAAAATGATGATGATGATATATATATATACAAAAGGTGTCCCAAAAATGTATACACACTTTAATTAGAATGTTGTTGAAGTGCGTATACATTTTTGTGGGACATCCTGTATATATTCTTTCTTAAAGCCAGTGACATAGTCATTGGCTATGTATACATAACTCTTAAGAAGCAATATTCAAACTTCTTACATTAATCTATACCACCATATTGAGTACTTCTCACAACTACCAATACTAAGGATGTGTGTATCTATATATCATCACTGTTTTTCCATGCCAGCATGGGTTAGACGTCCACAGTTCGATACCCTTCCTAACACCACCCACATTTATAGTGTGGACTGGGTGTTCGTTATCGTGACACCAACATAACCACTTTACAGTGTGGACTGGGTGTTTGTTATCGTGACACCTGCATGACCACTTTACAGTGTGGGCTGGGTGTTCATTGTTGTGACACCTGCATGACCACTTTACAGTGTGGGCTGGGTGTTCGTTGTAGTGACACCTGCATGACCACTTTACAGTGTGGGCTGGTTGCCTTATTATTGTGACACCAACATGACCACTTTACAGTGTAGACTGGGTGTTTATTGTCATGACACCAAAAGGATCACTTTACAGTGTGGACTAAGTGCTTTTTGTTGTCACCAACACAACCACTTTACAGTGCGTGCTGGGTACTTATTGTTAAACAGTAATGATGATGATATATATATATATATATATATATACACACAGACACACACACATATCTATATGTGGTTGACGGCTGAGAGAAAAGAGCACTCAATACCAAAGTAGAGTTTTAACATTCGCATTATTAAGGCTAAATAGTGAGTCTTGTTACTCTGGAGTTTCACCTGTTTATTACATTTGGTAATCAGCTCTGCCACATGTGTTACAATAAACTCTTCACACAGAACCTCCAGCCATATTGTATATCTAACATATGTCATTTGGGAATGAGCAAGATAAGTAGGCCAACCAAATATGATTAGTGGAACTTATAAATTAGGTAGGATAGTTTAAAAATAAAATAATTAAGAGAACAGGCAACTCATTTTATTAATTGAAAGTGGTTGTGTAGGTGTCGCGACAAAAAGGACCCAGTCCACACTGTAAAGTGGTCTTGTATGTGTCATGACACAAAGGACCCAGTCCACACTGTAAAGTGGTCTTGTGTGTGTCACGACAAAAAGGACCCAGTCCACACTGTAAAATGGTCGTGTAGGTGTCATGACACAAAGGACCCAGTCCACACTGTAAAGTGGTCTTGAAGGGGTCATGACGAAAAGGACCCAGTCCACTCTGTAAAGTGGTCTTGTAGGGGTCATGACACAAAGGACCCGGTCCACACTGTAAAGTGGTCGTGTAGGTGTCACGACAAAAAGACCTACTCCACACTGTAAAGTGGTCGTGTGTGCGTCACGACAAAAAGGACCGAGTCCACACTGTAAAGTGGTCGTGTAGGTGTCACGACAAAAAGACCTACTCCACACTGTAAAGTGGCCGTGTAGGTGTCACGACAAAAAGACCTACTCCACACTGTAACGTGGTCGTGTGTGCGTCACGACAAAAAGGACCCAGTCCACACTGTAAAGTGGTCGTGTAGGTGTCACAACAAAAAGGACCCAGTCCACACTGTAAAGTGGTTGTGTGGGTGTCACGACAAAAAGGACCCAGTCCACACTGTAAAGTGGTTGTGTGTGCGTCACGACAAAAAGGACCCACTCCACACTGTAAAGTGGTCGTGTGTGCGTCACGACAAAAAGGACCTAGTCCACACTGTAAAGTGGTCGTGTAGGTGTCACGACAAAAAGGACCCAGTCCACACTGTAAAGTGGTTGTGTGAGTGTCACGACAAAAAGGACCCAGTCCACACTGTAAAGTGGTCTTGAAGGGGTCATGACGAAAAGGACCCAGTCCACACTGTAAAGTGGTCTTGTATGTGTCATGACACAAAG
>OZ024759.1:32730969-32740969 GCA_964016885.1 Eledone cirrhosa | reverse complement strand
TTGAGGACGAGAAGACACTGGGCTTTGATCATTCTCCATTCAACGACCTTCGCGAGAACCCGGCCCGCATTCAAGAACTGCTTCTGTATCTGTGCATCCAGTGGCTCATCGGAGCCCTGATCGCTTACCTGCTGGACATAAAGAACTGGACAAAGTACTTGACCCTGGCATTCTCTACTCCGGTGCTGGCCCACCTGGCTGGCGTTCCTGTCGATCACCTGAGCGCCGTGCACAATGTTGCGTCGACAGTGATCATCTCAGTCATTCTGCTGCACCTGTTTAACAGTCTGAGTTGTACGTTGGATTTTGTCAAATCTGAAATCAACCGTCTGTGGCAGATAATTAACGCCACCGGTTGGCTACCGATCATCGTGTCGCTATGGCACACTATAATGTTGCCAACGCAGCTTCTGCTCTTCTGGATGGTTCTGTTTTGTACACAGCTCTACATCTACCTGAGTGCCGAGAACAACCCAATAATTCAAGAAGGGTGGCTAGTGATGGTTTTGGCCAGTATCGGCGAGTGCTGTGCCACACCAGTCAGCCTGTTTGCTCTGTGCGTCACAATTTCCTACGCGTCTTACTACATCTTGACCCTCACTAAACTCTACTTGCAAGGCTGGAACGCCATCGGTCACGACACCGACGGCATGAGGGGCTGGACGGAGGGCTTCACGATGCTCCTGATCGCGATGCAGACCGGACTTTTAGAGCTTCGGCCCTTGCAACGCGCCTTCCTTATGAGCATCCTACTGTTCATCGTGGCGTCATCTTTGATCCAGTCCATGTACGAGATGACCGACCCAATCCTGTTGACCCTCAGTGCTTCTCGGAATGGTAGCATCTTCAAACACCTGCGTGCAGTTGCACTCTGCACATTCCTCTGGATGTTTCCTCTCTACATGACCTACATGATCTGTCAGTACCTCGACCTTGATTTCTGGTTGCTCGTTATCATATCCAGCTGTTTGTTGACGTCTGTACAAGTCATCGGGTCCCTCGCCATCTACGTTCTCTTCATGTACGACTACGTACGCAACGAACCGTGGGAGTCGCTCGACGATGTCATATACTATGCTCGGTCGACCACCCGCGTCCTTGAGTTCATCGTCGCCGTATTCGTTGTCTGCTACGGCCTGAAAGAGACCCTGTTCGGAGTGTGGAGCTGGATCAACTCGTCCATCCTTATCATCCACTGCTACTTCAACGTGTGGCAGCGTCTGCAGAGCGGATGGAAGAGCTTCCTGCAGCGGAGGGAGGCTGTCAAGATGCTGGAATCGATGCCGTGTGCCAGCCGGGAACAGTTGAACACGCACGGCGACGTCTGTGCCATCTGCTTTCAGGAGATGACAGTCGCTCGTATCACCAGATGCAACCACTTCTTCCACGGCTTCTGCCTGCGCAAGTGGCTCTACGTCAAGGACGCCTGTCCCATGTGTCACCAGAAGGTGTCGACCGTCGGTAAAGAAGAAGGGTCGCCCTCTGCAAGCGAAAACAACAACGGCACAGACAACGTCGACGCCACCGAGAGTGAATCGGTGGAGGTTGCTACGGGTACCTTTGAAACATCTGCTTCTACAGAATGTACAACAACAACAACAACAACAGCATCAGACACAACAACAACAACAACAGTAACAGCAACAGAACCATCTACAGGTAGCAGCAGACCAAGCTATGTTACTGACGAAGGGGACCCTGTGTTACAAAACCAGCAACCAGAAGTTACGAGAGCAGCCCCTTCTCTTTCTCCTTCTTCTTCTGTGAAATGGGGGAAACTAGAGTCGGAACATTCTGGTTCAAACCTTGCATTTGTTGACAAACATCACCATCACGGCGCTGATGACTTATATGTGGTACCCCACATGGAGACATCAGCCACCCTCCCAGGGTCAAAGGAGGAGAAGGCCTGATATATATATGGTGAGGGTCAAAATAATAAAAATGTGAAAATAAATAAATAAAAAATACATACAGAATGTCCCCCAAAAATGTATACACACTTCAACAGCATTCTAATAAATATTGCCTGTACAGGTAATCAAAATGTGTATACATTTTTTTAGGACAGCCTGTATATAAAAGTTTAAAAAAAAAACAACCCAAAGAAAGAAAGAAACAAACAAACCAAAAACACAAACAACAATTCTACCGCCCTCTCTCCACTGTCCCCTAAATAATATAAAATGAAATAATCCCCCCGCCCGCCACATATACTACTAGCACTGCTGATAGAGAATAATTGGACCCTACATCTCCACCCTCCACTTCACACCAGCCTCATGTCCCTGATGAACATTTTATATATATATATATATATATATTGTGTGTGTATACATGTATACATATATGTGTGTTTATATATATATATATATATATATATATGTGTACATATATATATGTGTGTGTATACATATATATATATATGTCTCTATATGTATACTTATATGCATATATCCATATATATATATATATATATACAGATAAATCCACCAATCAATGGTAGGGTCTAAGCCATATGAAGAACTCAATGTAATCCATATGTAGATGTAGTGAAGCAAAGTTTAAAATACAAAATGTCAACGATATAATTTATTGGAAGCAGAGTCAAAAATACAAATAGTGAAAACAATGAAATTAAACAAAAAACGGTTAATTCATAATAAAACTCACTATTTTACGATCGTTTCTGGGGGGTAGTTCCCCGCATGTCCATTCTATTATTGATCTATGTAAAATATATTACAAAATATCATAGTAAGAAAATATACATATGTCTTCACTACCTGCCGTCTTCAGAAAAATATGAATTAGCCGTTTTTTGTTTAATTTCATTGTTTTCACTATTTGTATATATATATATATATATATATATATATATATATATATATAGGGTGTCCCAAAAGTTACTAGACCATTTTATGTATATTATATTCAAATTAATGTAGTGACTTTTGGAACACTATATATATATATGTATATATGTGAGTGTGTGTATGTAAAAGGTAAACAGAAATAACAACACAATCGGTACAGTATATGGAAGGTATATATTAGGTTAACGCTTGATATAGCAGGAAGAGGGTTCTAACGTTTCGGACGCTAGTCCTTCATCAGAAGAAAATGAGAAATAAGATAGATTGAGGGGACGGGCAGCTATATAAGTATACACACACACACAATGACAGATATATATATATATGGATGTATAGGTGGGAGTGTACTGCTATGACGGTGGCAAAAGGATTGGTGTGTGGTGGTGGTGGAAGTAGGGTTATAATTTCACAATCATCATCCACAGCTTGAGCAAGTTAATTGTTTTTTGTTTTTTTTTGTAATCGCTGATTTAGACAAATAATTCCAATTTGAAAAAAAAACAACAAAACAAACAAATAAAACAAATAAACAACAACAACAAACTCTTAAAACATACAAAGAAAAAAAGACATTCAAGAAAATTTGAAAAATGCAGAAAAATTTTAAGTTTTTGAAAAAAAATTTTTGAAAACTTTTGGAAATGTGAAAAATTTAAAACAAAAAAAATCTCCACGCATCTGTCGATATGACGGGAAAAGGTGGGAGTATTCGTTGATATTATGTCAATTGCTTTGACGGTTTGACCATGAGTAATGTCTTACCTGAGCTGTCGATAAAGGTATTGATTTGAACATTTTTATTTTTTAATCTTTTTTTGTATTAAAAAAAATGTCCCCACTCCTCCACCCCCTTTATTCTTCTCTTCCCCTCTCCCTCTACCCCACTTCACTGAAAAATATTGTTGGTTTACAAAATGGCACTCGGAACGGGTTAAATTGGCATCTCACCCCCTTGTTTCTCTCTCTCCATCTTTGTCTCTTTTTTAGATTACATGAACAGGCAGATGTATGTGTGTATTTGTATCTGTGTGCGTCTTCATGTGTAATTACATTGGGTGTGTATGTGAATGTATATATAAATATATATACATATATATATATTTAATTTCTGAATTTGTTTAGCAAGATTCTTTATCTGAAAACGTGTGTTGAAACCAATATTGTTATACTTTGGGAGGGTCATGTTGCCAGTAAGAAACACACGCACCAGTTGCTTTCACTCCAATTTATTATAAATTAAATTTATAAATTTCTGGTTGGTCGGTTGGTTCCACAATCGGACGGGTGTTCATATATTGTCAAAGTTCTTTCGTCACACATTCTGTGACCTCTTCAGTGACTGGGGATTCTTTTCTTTGTTTTTGTGCCTCTCCTTTGTTCTGTCCTACGCCATCTTATATATATATATATATATATACATACATATATACACACACACATATATATATCATCATGATCATCTGAAAATAAACTCACACACAGACACAGGCAAACACACACACACACTCAGAGGCAAACAGACACACACACACACACACATTTTAAAACTTATTTTACTGGTCCAAATAGCTGAAGTGACCGCTATATTGAAACAATGACTTCAAAGTTTTTTAGTCAATTAAATTGGACTCTAAGTCTGGTGCTTATTTTATTGATCTCTGTTTGCCAATCAGCTAAGTCACGTGATATAACAGTACACACACGACATAACATATGCCCACATGGACGACTTCTCTTCAGCGGGCACTGTCCTTCATTATTGCCGTCATATATTTTATATATATATATATAAATAATGTTTTATCTCCTTTCTCCTAAGTGAAATGTTTAGGTATCTTTAATACTTTGATATCACATGGGAATATTTCACATCAGATAAATATATATCCCAAAGTGTCTAGATCTGCATGAAAATGGGCTGGTGAGTAGTACTACTTTTGTCTTTACTATATATATATATATATATATACATGTATTTTATGTATATATGTATGTGTATATACATGTTTATATATATGTGTGTGTGTATATATATACACGCATGTATAAACATGTGTATATATATATATATTTATAACATCATTATCGTTTTCACATCTGCTTTTCCATGCTTGCATGGGTTGGCATAAATATATATACGTATGTGCATATATATGAATATGTATATATGTATATATGCATATATATACAATTTCGGCCATTTGTGCAGAATGAACATCTGTATACAAGCATACATATACATGTGTGTGTATATATATGTATATAGATATGTATGTATGTATTTATGTATGTATATATATATATATATATGATATAATTTTACCCCAGTACCACACCACATACTGTATGCTAGGCACTAGAACTATTACTACACAAGACAAAGTGAAAAAAAAAATGAAACATATCCTTCAAAACCCTACTGCAATCTTCCTGGTACAATAATAAACAAACCTGCATGAATTACTGGTACGGAGTGGCGTTAGGGGCTTGTTGACAGATGACATCAAGCCACAGCTGTCATTTTACAGAGTTTTAATATTACTTTCCATGTGTTTGTGTGTGTGTATATATATATATATATGGCAATATATGTGTTTGTATATGTATAAATGTGTATTCATATATATATGATGATGATGTTATATATATATATATATCATTATCATCATCGTTTAACAGCCAGTTTTCATGCTAGCACAGGTTATGTATGTGTGTATATATATATATATGTGTGTGTGTATATATATGTGTATGTATATGTGGTTTAATCTGATGTGAGAAATGTATATTTAGTCAGGATATATCACCTCATGTCAGGCCATGAATACCTTATGCAGTTTCTGTTTTATCTCAGTGTTGAGTGGGGGATGTATATCTGAGTATGTATGTTGATAGATCTCTCTCTCTTTCTATATATATATATATATATATTTATATATATTTATACATACATACACATATATGTATATATATGCATACACATATCTGCATATATATATATACACATATATACACTCCCACACATGCATGAAATGTAAGGCAGGGTTGTTTAATTTATATTTAGAAAAGATTAAAATGTAACTAAATGACACACACACACATATATATATACACATTAATATATATTAGATAAAAATGTGTTTGTATTTAAAACAAATGATTAAATGTACTTGAAACATGTACACCCTCACACATAGGTCAAAACTACATGCACATTGATTATACACACACGCATATATATATATATAGAGAGAGAGATATATATAACTACATAGTTAGAATACACACATACATATATAGGCAACATACATATATATAGTCTAAGATAAAACCTGCAGAAATAGATAAAGGATACAGAAATATAGATTGATATATATATGTATGTGTGTTTCGTTTCGTGTCTGTCTTCCACGCTAGCATGGGTTAGACGGGTTGTCCTGTTGTGGTCAGTGTCCGGTCAGCTGACCTTGTCTTGCTCATACAGGAACTGATTCTGGCTTGATTTCTACAGCTGGATGCCCTTCCTAACACCAACCTCATTTACAGTGAGTGCTGGGTGCTTTTCTTTTCTGTGGCGCCTACACGTCCATTTTACAGTGTGGGTTGGGTGCTTTTTTGGCTGTGGCACCTCCACGACCACTTTGCAGTGGAATGATAGGGACCCCTGTCCTATCATCTCATTTCTACAGCTGAGTAAACTGGAGCAATGTGAAATAAAGTGTCTTGCTCAAGGAAACAACACATCACCCGGTCTGAGAATTGAACTCACAACCTTTCGATTGCAAGGCCAATGCTCTTACCACTAAGCCATGCGCCTTCACGCGTGTGTGTGTGTGTATATATATATATATATATATATATATATATATATATATACACACACACACACACACACATACACACACGTCTGTTGACCTCAAATCTGCTAACAATATTCAATAACCAATTCTTTTGGTGAAGGTGAGATGCCTTTAACTTATTTTTATTATTTTTAACTTATTTTTATTATTGTTTTCTTTTTATAAAGGGTAATGGGTTGTCAGAATCGATAGAGCGCCGGACAATATGCTTTGTGGCATAGAGTTATGGCACTTTACGTTCTGAGTTCAAATCCCGTCGAGGTTAACTTTGTCTTTCATCCTTACAGGAGAGGGTCGATAAAATAAAGTACCAGTAATACACTGGGGTTGGTTTAATCGACTTTCCCTTTCCTTCCCAAAAATTGTTCGCCTTGTACCTAAATCAGAAACCATCATTTTTTTTCTTTTTATACTCCTTGCCCCTTTTTTGTTATCTCTATTGTCTCCCTTGTTTAGTGACCTTGAGGTTGTCAACCGTGTCCCTATTAGGTGTCTTTTACAATGTGTGACAATGTGTTGAAACTAAAGCTATTACATCGTGAACAAGTTATATTAGCCATTGAGAAAAAAAACAGAAAAAAAACTGTTCTCTTTCTTCTTCTTCACCCTCTTATTCCTGAGAGGGTCGTGGGGGCAGAGTCCTGAAATACTCCTTCCAACGAGTCCTGTCAGAAACAACCATCTCCAACTGATTCTGCTGGATCCCCAAGCGATACCAGCCAAGCTCATGGACGTTATCCAACCATCTTGCTCTGGGCCTCCTACCTCGCTTGACAGATTTTACAGGCAAAAACTGTTTATATTTATCATTTATTTCCTGGTGTTGACAAATATTTTCATCTCAATTGTTACAGATGTGCTGTGTTGTTGTGTCAGTGACCAGGTCACATAGGGTACAACAAAGAATTTGACACCAGAGAATAATCCAGTGATGGTTTGACTTTCTGAATGGCAATGCCTTGAATTTTTTTTGTTAGTGAGACCCACTTTATAGCTATAAGGAGCCACATCCGATGTGTGATGTGCTCCATTTTATAGCTGTGAGGAGCAATATCTGATGTGGCCCACTTTATAGCTAAGATGAGTCATATCTCGTGTGGCCCACTGCTTAAAAAATTATTGTAAAGTAAATTGACAATACTTGGTGTTTTAATGGCTAAAATATCTCCACGATATAATGTGAGGAAAACCTCCAAATTTGTGCTGCGACCCTCCCGTCTTAATATGTTGTCTTAACCCTTTAACATTCACATTGCTCTATATATACTATTGTATTATCATGTTAAAGGCTTTATCTCACATAATATCGAACCTATGAGATTTTGATATTATTTATTTTGAGAATAAACATCAGTATGAGCAGCCGGTTTAAATAGAAAGAGGTGATAGATTTCTTGCCGGTTATTGCTGGTTTAACCCTTTAGTATTCAAACCGGCCGTATCCAGCCAGAAATGTCTCACTTCTTTCTGTTCAAATCGGCTATAACTGGCCACTCATACTGATGTTAAGGTATTGTTCTCAAGATAAATAACATCAAAATTTCATAGATTCGATATTATGTGAGATAAAGTGTTTACTACCAAAATACAATAGTATATATAGAGTAATGTGAATGTTATGTGAGATATTATGTAAGATAAAATGTTTACTACCAAAATACAATAGTATATATAGAGTAATGTGAATGTTATGTGAGATATTATGTGAGATAAAGTGTTTACTACCAAAATACAATAGTATATATAGAGTAATGTGAATGTTATGTGAGATATTATGTGAGATAAAGTGTTTACTACCAAAATACAATAGTATATATAGAGTAATGTGAATGTTATGTGAGATATTATGTAAGATAAAGTGTTTACTACCAAAATACAATAGTATATATAGAGTAATGTGAATGTTATGTGAGATATTATGTGAGATAAAGTGTTTACTACCAAAATACAATAGTATATATAGAGTAATGTGAATGTTATGTGAGATATTATGTAAGAAAAAGTGTTTACTACCAAAATACAATAGTATATATAGAGTAATGTGAATGTTATGTGAGATATTATGTAAGATAAAGTGTTTACTACCAAAATACAATAGTATATATAGAGTAATGTAAATGTTATGTGAGATATTATGTAAGAAAAAGTGTTTACTACCAAAATACAATAGTATATATAGAGTAATGTGAATGTTATGTGAGATATTATGTAAGATAAAGTGTTTACTACCAAAATACAATAGTATATATAGAGTAATGTGAATGTTATGTGAGATATTATGTAAGATAAAGTGTTTACTACCAAAATACAATAGTATATATAGAGTAATGTAAATGTTATGTGAGATATTATGTGAGATAAAGTGTTTACTACCAAAATACAATAGTATATATAGAGTAATGTGAATGTTATGTGAGATATTATGTAAGAAAAAGTGTTTACTACCAAAATACAATAGTATATATAGAGTAATGTGAATGTTATGTGAGATATTATGTAAGATAAAGTGTTTACTACCAAAATACAATAGTATATATAGAGTAATGTAAATGTTATGTGAGATATTATGTGAGATAAAGTGTTTACTACCAAAATACAATAGTATATATAGAGTAATGTGAATGTTATGTGAGATATTATGTAAGATAAAGTGTTTACTACCAAAATACAATAGTATATATAGAGTAATGTGAATGCTAAACGGTTAAATAGAAAGAGGAGAGAGAATTCTGGCTGGTTACAGCTGGTTTAAATGCTAAAGGGTTAATGGCTAAAATATCTCCTCCCCAATGTAAAAGAACTCCAAACTTGGGCGGTGAACCTCCTGTCTTAATATTTGGTCTTAATTATTATTTTGTTGATATATTTTTACTTGTTTTTATTTTTTAAATTAATTTTCATTTTATATTTTTTTTGTTTAAATGAGAAAATACTAGCCCCCCTCCTCTGTCTTTGTATACAGGTGTGTATATATATATATATATATATATGTATATATATGTGTGTGTGTGTTTATATATGTATACGTATATCTATGTGTGTGTTTATATATATACATGTATATTTGTATATATATATATACGGATGTATAATATATACATATATACAATCATATTCATATATATGTATATATACATACATATATATATATATACACATACATTCACACACACTACATGCAAATATTTTGTCAATACAAATAACTTATGAGATTTGTATTTTAATTTAAATTTCTTTAAAAAAAATTTTTTTTTTTTTCTGTTG
>OZ024759.1:32700969-32720969 GCA_964016885.1 Eledone cirrhosa | reverse complement strand
AAAATATATAAACCGTCTTCTCTATACCTTTCCTTTTTTCTTCTATTAAACCTCTATACACAGCTACATTTTATTATCTTCTCTATTTCTTTACAATCGTGAGTTCGATTCTCACAAAGGTTTCTCTCTACATACAAGAGGTATGTAGAGAGAAACCTTTGTGAGAATCGAACTCACGATTGTAAAGTCCGACAACTTTTAGCATTGATATCCATTTTTTCGGCGCATGCGTACTTTAGTAAAAATTAAATGGCCGCATGAAGAACTTCATGTTTTACAACGTGAATTAAAAAAAAACTTAAAACATTGGATTTTACTAATTTTACGGAGGTAAAGTAAAGCTTTATTTTATGTTGATCAGTTTTATTGAAACATGTTCTGTTTATTTCCCTCCATAATGTCAGAAATACTTATTTAAACATTAGTTTTGTTTACATTCTAATGTAATACAACACCCCCTCTAAATATTTCTTGGTCATACGAAATAGTGTATTTTATTAATTACTATTTAAGATGGTAAATAATATATTTCTATTTCCCTTCATGATATCTTCGTATTTTGTAATCAGTGGTTAACTGTTGATCAGTGTTAACTAGATCGATATCGCTTTAACTTTTAACCTACAATCATTTATATTCTTGGTTTCTTTCGTTAGAAACTTCATTTACATTTTTAGTTTCTTTTTTTCAACACTTCATCTACATTCTTTGTTTAGACGATAGTCTTGTTTAGCTACTGCCACATTTCTAGGTCATACGAAATAGAATTTAGCTTATTTTCTTTATTATTTAAATAATATATTTCTAGTTCCCTTCATCATATCCTCGTGTTTTGTTGTAAATTTGTTTTGGAGGACTTGCTCCTGTCACACATGATGTTGGTTGCTATATTCTGTTTATTAATATTAACCAGAATCATTTGAGATCTGTAGTCTTTGACGGGGTGAATATTACACCCGTCTCGTTTTGGCCACAAAACTTAGGTTTTGTACCCATGTTTTTAGATATCATGATCGTAATCAAAGATTAACTGTTGGTCAGTGTTAACTAGATCGATATTACTTTAACCTACGTAACATAGAACCATTTACATTCTTAGTTTCTTCTTACGAAACTTTATTTACTTTCTTTGTTCCTTTTCAACACTTCATTTACATTCTTAGTTTCTTCTTACGAAACTTCATTCTTAGTTTCTTTATTCCTCATTTACATGCTTAGTTTTAGACAGTTCATATACATTTTGAGTTTCTTTCTTTAGAAACTTTATCTACATTCTTAGTTGTTTTTTTTACATATCATCATCGTAATCAAATATTAACCAGATCGATATCGCTTTAACTTTTCGTCATTGAAAAGACAACTAAGAATGTAGATGAAGTTTCTAAAGAAAGAAACTTAGTGGTGATTTTTTTAGACATCATCATCGTAATCTGATCGATATTATTAACCAGATCGATACCGCTTAAATTTTAATCTACGTAACAAATAACTATTTACATTCTACTTTATACACTTCATGTACATTCCTAGTTTCTTTCTTTATACACTTCATCTACATTCTTAGTTTCCTCTATTTAAATGATTTTATAATAAAAGACAAAATTGGATGAATTTTATAAAGTTTAACATTCTTTTTATTGATAATGTATGTAAATGACTTTCATTTCTTTTACAGATGTCCAGCCATCAAGTCCATATGCTGTGTTGTTTGCCGTAACAAGTGGGAATGACCAGGTTTCTGTTAATAAAGAAAGTTTACATATTATATACGAATTGTATTCAGTTTATTTTTCTAAAAATGAATAAAGAAAGTTTAGATCTTATATACGAATTGTGTTCAGTTTATTTTGACAAAAATGAATAAAGAAATCAAGAGTCTAGAAGAAACGGGGTAAGACGTGATATAAAGAACGTAAGTGTTTATGAAGTTTCTAAATAAAGAAACTAAGAGTTAAATAAAGTTTCTTGTAAGAAACTGAGAATGAAGAAGTTTCTAAATAAAGAAACTAAGAGGTAGATAAAGTTTCTTGAAAGAAACTGAGAATAATGAAGTTTCTAAATAAAGAAACTAAGAATGTTTTTAAAATTATCGAAAAAAACAATAAGATCCCCCTCTTTTTAATTTTTTTTTATTAAAGGGAGGTAACTCTGTAATATTTTGAGATGATTTACCTCCCTTTGAAACACCTTCGTCACCGTCGTTACCACCGTCGGCACCTTCGTAACCGTCGTCACCTTTACCGCCGCCACCTGGTGGCGGAGGAAAAGATACCGACGAAGACGAAGGTGCACCGTCGTCTTCGTCGGTTTCTTTACCGCCGCCACCTGGTGGCGGAGTAAAAGATACCGACGAAGACGAAGGTGCACCACCGTCTTCGTCGGTATCTTTTCCTCCGCCACCAGGTGGCGGCGGTAAAGGTGACGACGGTTACGAAGGTGCCGACGGTGGTAACGACGGTGACGAAGGTGTTTCAAAGGGAGGTAAATCATCTCAAAATATTACAGAGTTACCTCCCTTTAATAAAAAAAAAATTAAAAAGAGGGGGATCTTATTTTTTTTTTCGATAATTTTAAAAACATTCTTAGTTTCTTTATTTAGAAACTTCATTATTCTCAGTTTCGTTCAAGAAACTTTATCTCCCTCTTAGTTTCTTTATTTAGAAACTTCTTCATTCTCAGTTTCTTACAAGAAACTTTATTTAACTCTTAGTTTCTTTATTTAGAAACTTCATAAACACTTACGTTCTTTATATCACGTCTTACCCCGTTTCTTCTAGACTCTTGATTTCTTTATTCATTTTTGTCAAAATAAACTGAACACAACTCGTATATAAGATCTAAACTTTCTTTATTCATTTTTGTCAAAATAAACAGAATACAATTCGTATATAATGTGTAAACTTTCTTTATTAAAAGATGTGTGTGTGTATAGCGATTAGTTTTCTCGTATATTTATTAAAAGAAACTACGACATTCCCACTTGTTACGGCAAACAACAAAGCATATGATCTTGATGGCTGGACATCTGTAAAAAGAAATGAGAGTCATTTACATACATTATCAATAAAAAGAATATTAAACTAAAAATGTATATTAAGTGTGTGCGTGTCAAAAAAGAAAGAAACTAAGAATGTAAATGGTTCTATGTTATGTAGACAGGTGAAATATTCACTCTAACCAAAGACAACAGTTCTCAAAAGATTGTGGTTAATATTAATAACCAGAATATAGCAGGACCAAAGGAGATTCTACGATGGTAAAGTAACTATCAGAATCAAGCACAAGTCCTTCAGAAGGTTGCTACACATGAGAATCGAACTCATGATTGTAAAGCACGACTGCACATCTAGTATGACACTCCAACGACTGACTGGGACATGTTGACAAAGAGAAAGTCCTCCAACACGAGGATATGATGAAGGAAAGTAGAAGTATATTATTTACCAACTGTATGTATGTATATATATATATATATATATAAGTGTGTGTGTATATATATATACATATGTCTGTGTGTGTGTGTGTGTCTGTGTGTGTATATATATAGCGATGAGTTTTTCTCGTATATATGTATGTGTGTGTGTATATATATAAGTGTGTGTGTGTATATATAGCGATGAGTTTTCTCGTATGTGTGTGTGTCTGTGTGTGTATATATATATGTCTGTGTGTGTGTATATATATATATATATATATATATATATATATATATATATATATATATATGTAACGATGAGTTTTCTCGTATATATATATATATATATATGTCTGTGTGTGTATATATATGTATATATGTCTGTGTGTGTATATATATATATACGTGTCTGTGTGTGTATATATATATGTCTGTGTGTGTGTGTATATATATATATAGCGATGAGTTTTCTCGTATATAATATATATATATGTCTGTGTATGTATATATATATATAGCGATGAGTTTTCTCGTATATATATATATGTCTGTGTGTGTATATATATGTCTGTGTGTGTATATATTTATATGCCTGTGAGTGTGTATATATATATATATATATATATGCCTGTGTGTGTGTGTGTGTGTATATATATATATATAGCGATGAGTTGTCTCGTATATATATATATGAAAGTAAAGAAGACAAAATATAACTACTCCATTACCAAATGGATCTCAGACAATAATAGAACAAGTGTGGATCGTCAGACAGAGATGTTATCTTATTTGCCAACTTAATATAGAAATACGCTAAATTCTATTTGATATGACCGAGAAATGTGTGAGGTGACATTACATTGGAAATACAACGTGGAGGTGGGGCAGCAGCTAAACAAAACTATATATATATATATATATATATATATATATATATATTAACAAATGGAACTACATATATATATATAGATATTTATATATATGTGTGTGTGTGTGTGTGTGTAAGATTGAAGAATAACATGGTCAGCTGTACAAAAAGGTTTTATTTCTAGTATTATCAAAAGTTCCATTGATCAGGTGAGTCTAAAGGCCGCTAATCACTCGACCTTAAAGACAGTGTTTACCTCTGATCAGAGGTAAACACTGTATTTAAGGTCGACTGAGGCAACTTCGAGTGATTAGCGACCTTCTGACTCACCTGATCAATGAAACAATTGTTAATACTAGAAATAAAACCCTTCTTGTACAGCCGACCATCTTATTCTTCAATCTTCCACTACTATTAGTCACAACCTCTAACTGGATCACCTATAACGATAACTTGTTATCCCGTATATATATATATATGTATGTGTATACAATAGGGGGTAACTACAGGATTTCCTTTGTTATACTTTGTTTTGTGTGTGTATATATATATATCATTATTCAAGAGTACTTGATACTTGGGATAGTAAAGTGTGACTCTGCCAGTATATTCATATATACTTATGTATATCGAAACACACACATATACATACATGCCAACTTCTATATATGAATGTGTATACATATATAGTGATTGCTTAATCTTTGCAAATGATTGCCGTTTTCCTATGCAACCCCTAGTATTGATGTACCCAGATTTAGAGAGCAGTAGAACCACACACTTCACAACTCCAGCTCCCTATGTTCTTATTGATAATAAGAGAAATAAAGAAGATAATAAAAATGTAGCTGTATATAGAGAAGGTATGTGTCTAGTGAAGAATGTGTATGTCTCTAAAAAGGAAAGGTGTAGATCGAATTATGTCAATAAAGAAAATATATGTATAAAGAGGTTTAGTTTCTACGAATAAAATGTACATATTGATATGGTGTGTGTAGAGAGTTATATTGTATACAAAGAAAACATTACATACCTCTTTAAATGAACGTAACATCCAAGATGATCTTTTTCAAAGAACCGGAAGTCAATCGAAAATAATGCAACAGAAGAGTTCCATAAAGGGGAAATAACTATAATAAAAAAACGATTGCTCGCGTTGTCCAGCATATAATCAACCTGGAAATAGTCCTGGTTGCCGAGGCTGAGTGCCCTCGCAACGATTCGATCTTCCGACACACAGAATGTGTCACGCCATACTTAAGTAGGCGACCAAGTCCGAATCGCTACGTGTGTCGCCACGCGAGGCCACAATTTTACTAGGTAAATTAGTCATACTTATAGGTAAAATTTTATCTATTTTAAAAAAAATTATAGAAACGGAAAGAAAGCGAGATAACACGTCTCAAAATATATTCTGTGTTACCTTACTCTCATTCAGTTTCTATATATATATTAATTTTGAAACTACTAGTATTTTGTATATATATACAATTAATATGTAAGTAGATATACTTGTTTCTGGAAATAAAAAATGCAAACTCTCAGAGTACCAGACTCTCCCTATCCATGGATAGGATTAAATCTCTAACTATTTAGTGTACTGGAGCAACATGAAATAAAGGTTTTTCTTTTAAAAGAACACTTTTGGCTGCTCACTCCACAGAAATACTGCAAACAAATACTGCAAACCATTCTATCGACTCTTTCAATTTGCCACCAAATACTTGGTTCTCACACATTCTAAACCAAATAAGGACACTTATGACAATGTAGTCTTAGATACGCATATAGACACAGGATGGTCACAGCTGGAAATGTTTTAAAAGTCTACATTTGAGGTTATGACATTATCAGGGAGTTCTATAGAGCTAACATTCTGGACAGGAAGGGTTAAAGGGAATTGATTCTACCAGGACTGGAGCAATGTTTAAATAGGTCAAGCCAGATAGACAGGTGGAAACCAATAAGTATATATATATATATATACAGTAGTTAGTGACCATATAGTCAGAGCTAGAAGAACCCGACAATAGAAGCCAACCTAGAGGAAACGAGTATATACATCATCATCATCATCGTTTAACGTCCGTGTTCCACGCTTGCATGGGTTTGGATGGCAGTTTTCCCACTTGAAGCAAGAGTGGTTGTCTTGCTCGCATAGGACTGTCTGGCGGGTTTTCTACAGCTGGATGCCCTCCCTAACACCAACCACATTTACAGTGTGGGACTGGGAGGTTTTTACCGTGTTGCCTACACGGCCACATTACAGCGTGGGCTGTGTTTTTTTGTCGTGACACCTACACGATCTCATTTGTTTTGGCCTGGATGTTGTGGCACCAACATAACTTTACATTGAAGGGGGCGGTGTGGATGGGGTGAGGTGGTGGGACGGGGGTGTATTTTGTTAGAGATGCCTACTGACTGTAGTAGGCATCTAACTGTATATATGTATATATATATATATATATATATATATATATATATATATATATACATATATATATATTTATATATACATATATATTGATATACATATATATATATACTTATATATATATATATATATATATACATAGATACATATATACATATATATATATATACATATAGTGACGAAACATAAGTCAATTGCATGAACTCATAATCCTTTATTTACTGCTATATATATTTCGATGATAGCCATTGAATGGCTATGACCTCATCAGGCAGTTAGTCAGTTCTTAGATATGCCAGCTCTGTATTTATAGTATTGATGGTATCAGAGCCTTGGGACATATATATATATATATACATATATATATATACATAAATATATATGTATATATATAAATATATATGTATATATATATATATGTATATATATATATGTATATATATGTATATACAAATATAATATATATATATAAATGTATAATAGATATATATACATGTATATATATATATACATGTATATATGTATAATATATATATATATACATATATATATATATAAATATATATACATATATAAATATATATATAGATATATATATATATATACAGGTACATTGACTATTTGCAACACAAACTTCCAGAAACCTGCCAATCACCTAATAACCTACAAATCTGGTGAGCACATAAGCCAGATTGACTTCTTACTAGTTAGGCAGCGGGACAGGCAGATAGTGTCTAATACGAAGGCATACCCTGGGGAAGAATGTACCCCACAGCATAGGTTAGTTGTTAGTCATATCTCAGTAAGCAAGAGATGGAATGAGACATATAGGAAGGTGTGGAGAAGAAAGGTCTGGAAGCTAAAAGACCTTTCACTAAAATACAAATTTAGGAAAGCCCTTCAAGATGTATATGACAAAAAAGAAGACGATTTAGAGACGTATGACATAGATAATAACTGGAATTTCTTACGTAACAACTTGCTGCAGGCTACTGATGAAACTTGTGGCTGGAGCAGAGCTCCAACCAGACAGAGAGTGACCTGGTGGTGGAACAGCACAGTAGATAAGGCCATTAGAGACAAAAGACTAGCATGGAAGGCTTGGAAAAAGGGTGGGAGTAGGGAAGAATATACTAAGAGAGAAGCTAGACGTCAGGTGTACTTAGCACGCAGGGAGGCGGAGAGTAGGAGGTTTGCCAATGTTCTGCGACGGGAAGATCAGAGGCGTGCAGTGTTCCACATTGCAAGGCAGTGTGTCAATGCAAATCAGGATGTTGTTGGAGATAAATGTGTCCGGGATGATGCCGGTGTGCTTAGTGTCACGAATGATCAGAAAAAGGAGGCCTGGAAATGTCATTATGAGAGACTGGTGAATGTGGAGAACAAATGGGAGAGAGAGGAATTACCCTTGGTAATCCGACAGAGGGACCAGCTATTGAGATTGATGAATATAGGGTCCAAGAGGCGATTAGGGAAATGAAAAATGGTAAGGCTGCCGGACCATCGGGAATAGTTGCTGAGATGCTGAAGGCATCAGGGGACGTAGGCACTGAACTGGTTGCACGCATCATCAATCAGGCTATATATGGTGGTGTCATACCCAAAGACTGGTGCAGCAGTATTTTCATAAATTGCTACAAAGGTAAAGGGGATGCTCTGGAGAGGAGCAATTATAGGGGTATAAAACTGATGGATCAGGTTATGAAAGTGGCAGAAAGGATTTTAGCACAACTAATTAGAGAAAGGGTCAAACTAGATGATATGCAGTTTGGTTTTGTGCCTGGGAAGAGTACAACAGATGCCCTCTTCTTGGTGAGACAATTGCAAGAGAGGTTCTTAGAGAAGAATAAGCCACTATACTTAGCCTTTGTTGACCTAGAGAAGGCCTTTGATCTGTCATCTGGTGGTCCCTAAGGAAGCTAGGTGTTGAGGAATGGCTTGTGAGGACAGTGCAAACTTTGTACAGAGGTACTCTCAGTAAAGTCAGGGTAAGAATGGAGTTTAGTGAGGAATTCCAGATACAAGTAGGAGTACATCAGGGTTCGGTCCTCAGTCCGCTCTTGTTCATTATAGTCCTCCAAGCCATAACAGAGGAGTTTAAGACTGGCTGTCCATGGGAACTTCTCTATGCTGACGATCTGGTTCTTATAGCAGAATCAGTAGAGGAGCTAGAGAATAAACAGCAGTTGGAAGCAAGAGGACTGAGAGTGAACCTAGCCAAGACAAAAGTGTTGATGAGTAGAAAAGAGGACAAAACCCTGATTCCGTCAGGGAAATGGCCATGTTCGATATGCAGAAAAAGAACTGGCATAAATTCTATAAAATGCACACAATGCAGATCCTGGGTACACAAGAGATGTAGCGGGATAGCAGGCAAACTAACAGGTAGGGAGAAATATGTATGCAGTAGATGTACAGGGAAATTAGACAGTAGAAGTTGCATTGATAGACACATTTTTCAAATGCAGGAGGGCGCTATAGAAGTGGTGGATAGCTTCCGGTACCTAGGAGATCAGATTAGCATGGGAGGAAGGTGTTCCGAGGCCATAGTATCTAGAATAAGGACGGGTTGGAAGAAGTTTAGGGAGCTGCTTCGTCTGTTGACAAAGAAGGGTTTCTCCCTGCGTACGAAAGGCCGGTTGTATGATGCCTGTGTGAGGAGCGCGATGCTGCATGGTAGTGAGACATGGGCAGCAACTGCAGAGGATATGCATCATGTCATTTTTCATTGCTTTTCTCTACTAATGAATTATATTTGGAAAAATAAAATGCTCTATACATGAAAACAATATCAAATTTAGAGCGCAGGCCAGCCTGCAAATAGTCCCGTCTGCCAACTAGGCCGCGTACCCTCACAACGATTCCATCTTCTGACACATGGTCACGCCATACATAAGTAGGTGACCAAGTCCGAACAGCTGCGTGCATCGCCACGCGAAGCCGTAATTCTAATATATAATTTGTTTGATAGTTAACATGTATATATAAACAGAGTTAACACCTATAAGGTTATTATATATACACACATAGGGTTATTATATATACACACATACAGAGTTAATACCTATATTTACAGATATAAGGTTGTTATATATACACAGACAGAGTTAATACCTATATATATATACAAGTGTATATATATAAGGTTATAATATACACATACAGAGTAAATACCTATATATACACACATAGGGTAATTATATATACACACATATAGAGTTAATACCTATATGTATACATACATATACATAGTTAACATACTCATTTCGAAAAAACCTATTTTTTTTTCAAATTACGTCAGTTACATTGGTTCACTATTCTATACATATACCTAATGGTATATACACCCCATTATTTACCTAATGGTATATATACACACAAAGACAAGTTGGTGTAGGACTGAATAAAGGAGATAGCAACTGGAAATTTATAATAAATTGAAGTGAAATCCAACAGGTGCATGTGTTTTTATAGGCAGCATGACCCCGTTTCATTCGAGTCGTCAAGTTTGAAATTTGTCGAGATTTGTAATATATATTTGTTATATATACACAGACAGAGTTAATACCTATATATATATACAAGTGTATATATATAAGGTTATAATATACACATACAGAGTAAATACCTATATATACACACATAGGGTAATTATATATACACACATATAGAGTTAATACCTATATGTATACATACATATACATAGTTAACATACTCATTTCGAAAAAACCTATTTTTTTTTCAAATTACGTCAGTTACATTGGTTCACTATTCTATACATATACCTAATGGTATATACACCCCATTATTTACCTAATGGTATATATACACACAAAGACAAGTTGGTGTAGGACTGAATAAAGGAGATAGCAACTGGAAATTTATAATAAATTGAAGTGAAATCCAACAGGTGCATGTGTTTTTATAGGCAGCATGACCCCGTTTCATTCGAGTCGTCAAGTTTGAAATTTGTCGAGATTTGTAAAGAAAATAGAAAAGTTTCTACAAATTTCATACTTGACGACACTATATACAACGCACCCAACATGGACGCAATATTGAGCCTCGTTCTGAGATCGAGCCTCGTTCTAAGATTCAAGATTAGCGGTATCCTTAAAGCGTACTAGGGCGCACACAGACCCCACGGGCGCATTTTAGGAGTGGCGGCGCCATTTAAGCACACAATTTTATGGGCGCATTTTTAGGATTGGCGCCGCCATTTAGGCCAACTTGGACACACAAAAATTCTATGGGCGCATTTTTAGGATTGGCGCCGCCATTAGGCCAACTTGGGCGCACAAAAAATTTCATGGGCGCATTTTTAGGATTGGCGCCGCCATTTAGGCCAACTTGGGCGCACAAAATTTTTATGGGCGCATTTTTAGGATTGGCGCCGCCATTTAAGCAAACTTGGGCGCACAAAATTTTTATGGGCGCATTTTTAGGATTGGCGCCGCCATTTAGGCCAACTTGGGCGCACAAATTTTTTATGGGCGCATTTTAGGATTGGCGCTGCCATTTAAGCAAACTTGGGCGCACACAAATTTTTATGGGCGCATTTTAGGATTGGCGCCGCCATTTAGGCCAACTTGGACGCACAAAATTTATGGGCGCATTTTTAGGATTGGCGCTGCCATTTAAGCAAACTTGGGCGCACAAAATTTTTATGGGCGCATTTTTAGGATTGGCACCGCAATTTGGTTCAACTTGGGCGCACTCAAACTTTATGGGCGCATATTTAGGATTGGCGCCGCCATTGAAGCTTATATACTACGGCGCGCACCTACCCACCTAGAGTGCTGGGAATCCGTCGGGTGCTGAGTTTCTTCTATGGCTGATATCACATTTTCCTCCGATATGTTGATGGTCGCCATTTCTTCGTAGAGTGCTGTGGCATCAAAGAAATCCTATTTGCATGTGCCTCAATGGGGGTGTGAACACACTTTGGTACTGATCCTTGAGGATCCCCTGTTATTGAACCATTTTTATGGAAGAGTGTACCAAGGCGGTTTCTTTTGCAAATTTAAAGGTATTGTTTTTCTATTGTGCATTTAACTGTTTTGAGGCTGGGAATAAGATTTTTGTGTCTGTTGGTCTTTTTCTCATGGACGAACTTCTGGCATATAGTTTGTATTGTAATCATATTGAAAATGTGACTCTCTCAGACCACATGTCATTAGTTCTACTAAGTTATGATCCGAGAAAATCGTTAGTGTTACCTTTACATTGCGGATGAGCACTGTGTTATCTGTAAATCAGTTCCATGACATTCTCGTTTATTGTTGGGAGGAGTACTGCTTGTTCCATGAAAAGCCTGTGGCTTAGGGCCAGTATGGACCCCACCTGTCTCTGTTCGAGTGATATCATTCCAGGGAGGAGGTGGCCCTGAGGCCATTTGACCTTTGGTAGGTTAAAAGTCTCACATCAGCAGAATGTTGAGACCCTGGTCAACTTTGTCAAGGACTTCTTCCATCCTTGAGGCTATCCTCAAACTTACCTTCATAACTAGGCGTGTTGGGTGGCTGATATGTGACACATATTGCCATTTTCAACTGCTTCATATGTACTATCAGTGTGTCACAGACTGAGTTTGAATGTGTCAACAGTACAATTGGTGTGACACCTTTATGGATATACAGAGAAACCCCACCATGAGGCCTCTACTTCCTGTCTGAACGATATACAGTATACTTTGGTATATGTATTTATGCATCTGCTATACTGCTTGTCAAGTGCGTTTCGGTTAGTGTCAGGCAATTTTACACATGTTAGATTCACCACGCCTCTAAAATTCAACAACAGCACTGGTGTTACATTTAGGGTGTCGGCAAGGCACCTGGCTCGGTGTCAGCATCAGCCACCCTAGGTCCATTCATGGTGATGATCTCCAGTGCTGGTGTGAGTGACGCTGGCTCTGGTATTTCTATAAAATACTTTTATTTCACTGCCACTGTCTGTATTGAATCTGTATATGCTTATTGCATCTGTAGATGTAATATCTACAGATGCATCTACAGATGCAATATCTACAATGTGGAGCCAGGGTCACTCGCACCAGCACTCGAGATAATATATATATATACATAATACAAATATATAATATACATACATTTATATATTCAGATATATATGTATCTACATGGTGTATATATATATATATATATCTAGTCCACACTGTAAACGTGGTTGGTGTTAGGAAGGGCATCCAGCCGTAGAAAACCTGCCAGCCAGTCCTATATGAGCAAGTCAACCAATCTTGCCTCAAGTGGGAAAATTCCCGTTCAAACCCACGCAAGCGTGGAAGATGGGCATTAAACGATGATGATGATGATATATATCCATGTATATCCTTTTATATATATGGAGAAGGTCATTTTGTTATATCTTGCTTTCTCTCTGTTTCTATACTTATAAAAAATTTACCTATAAGTATGACTAATTTATTATATATATATATATCTACATAGTTAATACGTATATTTATACATACATATATATATGTGTGTGTGTATATATATGTATAAGGTATGTACATATAAAACCATGTGTTAACTATATATTTGTATATTTGGAGTAGGTCTGTATATATATATATCTTGGTTGTCCATCGTAAACGATGATGACATCTTTATTTTAGTTCCCGTCTGCCGTGAGCACGAAGGTGGTTGTGGAGGCTGATCCTTGACTTGCAGGTCTGGGGACAGTGGAAGAGACCGGAGTCGCTTGGGGCAGCTGCTGATGCCTTTCTCCTCCTTTCACGGGCCTCAGTGACCTCTGCCCATCTCTTCTCTTCAAGAGAGTCTTTGGCGCGTCTGGTAAGAGCTCTCCACTCAATCCTGTCCTGAGCATGGGGCTCGAGTTGTTTTGGAGCAATTCCAGTGTTGTTGATGCTGGACTTCACGCAGTCTTTGAACCTCTTGAGAGGCCTGCCCTGCTTTCGTTTCCCCGAACAGAGTTCCCCATACATCAGTTGCTTCGGAAGCCTGTGATCGTCCATCCGGATGACACGTCCCACCCTTTGAAGTTGGCTCTTCAGTATCATAGCTTCGACACTGGTTGTCACAGCCATGTCAAGAACTTCAAGGTTGGAGACCTTGTCCTGCCATTTGATGTTGATGATTGACCGCAGGCTGCGCATGTGGAACCGTTCTAGCTGCTTCGGGTGCCTTCTGTACAGGGTCCATGTCTCACATCCGGAGCGGAGGCTGGTGAGAACAACGGCCCTGTACACCTTGAGCTTGGTGGATTGCCTGATGTTGTGCTGGTTCAGAATGCGTGTCCTCAGGTGACCAAGGGCTTGACTGGCCTTGCAGATCCTGGCGTTTATCTCCTTGTCGAGGCTTCCATCGCTGCTGATGACACTACGATGGAGATGCTGGGTGCCTACGATGGAGATGGAAGGAGGGTGGGCGACGGAGGCAGGTGCAGGCTGAAACAGGACCTCAGTCTTGCCAAGGCTAATTGTGAGACCAAAGGGGTAAAGGAGATGCCCTAGATAGGGGTAACTATAGAGGCATTAAATTAATCGACCAGGTCATGAAGGTCACAGAGGTCACATGAAGATACAGTAGCTAGAGTCAGAACGGGATGGAAAAAGTTCAGAGAGCTTATACCACTATTGGCCGCTAAAGGGTTCTCTCTAAAAATGAAAGGCAGGCTGTATGATGCCTGCATACGGACAGCAATGTTACATGGCAGTGAGACTTGGGCATTGTGTGCAGAGGATATACGCAGATTGGAGAGGAACGAAGCTTGCATGCTCCGCTGGATGTATAATAGTAATATACGTGAACGGCAAAGCATAAATGAACTAAGGAAGAAATTAGGAATAAGAGGGATCAGATGTTGTTTACTCGAGAGAAGACTACGTTGGTATGGTCACGTGATGCACATGAAAGACGACAGCTGTATAAAAAAGTGCAGGGCGATAAAAATAGATGGTAGCCACGGAGTAGGCAGCCCCAGAAAAACCTGGGACGACTTGATAAATTCCGACCTCACACACTTACACCTCTCCAAGACAATGTCACTGGACCGAGATCTTTGGCGCTACACAGTAATACAGAAGACCCGCCTTGCCTAAGTACAAAGCGAAACCTAGTCAGTAGGCACCTCTAACAAAAATACACCCCCGTCCCACTACCCCCACCCCATCCACACCACCCCTTTCAATGTAAAGTTATGTTGGTGCCACAACATCCAGTCCAAAACAAATGAGGTCGTGTAGGTGTCACGACAAAAAAAACACACAGTCCACGCTGTAATGTGGCCGTGTAGGTAACACGGTAAAACCCTCCCAGTCCACACTGTAAACGTGGTTGGTGTTAGGAAGGGCATCCAGCTGTAGAAAACCTGCCACACAGTCCTATACGAGCAGAACAACCAATCTTGCCTCAAGTGGGAAAACTCCCGTTCAAACCCATGCTAGCGTGGAAGATGGACGTTAAACAATGATGATGATGATGATGATGAAGAGGCAGGCGGCCTCCACGAACTTGTTGACAATAACTTGGAGGTCAGACTCCCTGTGTGTGTATATATATATATATATTATATATATATATAATACACGCCTATACATACATTTCTAAGGATGCATGGTATGGTTATATTATATACACACACATATAGAATTAATAGCTATATGTATACCACACATATATATGGTTAACATAGGTACATTGGTTTGTATCTTTACATTTACCATACCATTATTCAAGAGTACTTGATACTTGGGATAGCAGAGTGACTCTGCCAGTATATTCATATATACTTATCTATATTGAAACACACACATATACATACATGCCAACTTCTATATATGAATGTGTATACATATATAGTGATTGCTTAATCTTTGCAAATGATTGCCGTTTCCCTATGCAACCCCTAGTATTGATGTACCCAGATTTAGAGAGCAGTAGACGACCACACACTTCACAACTCCAGCTCCCTATGGCCTCTGTTAAAGCTGGGCGTGAAAATCGGATTACCTTCCGAACACACCCAGGCCTACCACCCCATGTACGTCCAAAGCTCCGTGCTGCAGCTTCCTTGAATCGGAACTCAGCACAACATGAAAGTTTTAGTCTGCGTGATGATGGGCAGATCTGGAGGTTTGTTAAGGCTGGTGAAACGTGGAAGAGAGATACCAGCTGGTCTGAGTGTGCTCTACCCACAATAACTGGCAATGAAAAAACTGCTACAACTCTGGGAAACTAAACCAGAACAACCTGCCACCCTCTATACACCATCATAAACTGCAAGCAGGGTACACATTGTTGTCCTTAAATGCTCACAGTTTATGCAACAAGATACACCTGTTTGACTCCTACATCAAAAGCATCGACCCCGACTTCATCACAGTCACGGAAACATGGGCACATTCCTTACTCTGTGATGGGTTTTTCAGCATAACTGGGTACAACCTTTTCCGCAAGGACCGCATTAATCGCCGTGGTGGTGGTGTGATGGTCTACGTTCGTTCAAACTTTTCGGTAATTCCTTGCGTTGATTTGAACGAATCACAGGAAGAAGTTTTTTTCTGTGACATACATATGACCATGTCAACACTTCTGCTTGGTGTTGTTTATCGCCCCCCAAACTACCATCAGGACACACAGCTTTGCGATATCCTCAGAGTTGCTGCCAAGAAAACAGCCACTTATGTGTTTATTGCAGGTGACTTCAATCATCCTGAGATCGATTGGGAAACCTTTCATTGGCCACAAGGTGCAAACGATTTCCTTGAACTAGTGCTGGACACAAACTGGTCACAAGTAGTCACCTCTCCAACAAGAGGTGACAACACTTTGGACCTGATCTTCACCACTACTCCTGAAGTGGTTATCAGTTGTACTACTGAGGAACCTCTAGGCGACTCTGATCATGCTATGATCATTGCCAATTTGGCACTTGCGGGCAGCAACAAAAACCAGAGCCATCTCCAATCTGCTTGCTTTGATTGGAAGAAAGCGGATTGGAACTTGTACTGCACTGAGCTACAGCGCCCAAACTGGCATGAGATGTATAACTCTGGAGATGTGAACACTATACTCCAGAGCATCCTGGACTCAATATGGATAGCGTGTGCAGCATCGGTGCCTCGTAAGCAGAAAAAAAAACACCCCAAAAGTGCAATTTGGGAAACTTCAGCGGTCCGACTTGCCAGGAAAGAACGTTGGAACGCTGAACGGGAATATAAACTGCATAAATCAGATGCCAACAGAAAAAAGCGGAATAAATCTTCTAACCATCTCAAGCAAGTGACAAAGAAGGCAGTGCTTGAATTTGAACAGTGCATAGCAACCAACCCTGACAGTAAGGTGTGCTGGAAATATGTTCATTCAAAGCAGAGACCTCACTCTCCAGTTGGTCCTCTTCACAATCCCCACACAAGCCAGATCACTGACGATCCCAAAGAATGCGCAGAACTCATTGCTGAGTGCTATGCAAGTATTTTTTACTGTTGAAAACCAGAATGTACCATCTCCACCATCTCTAACATCAAATTCCATAACAACTATGGAATTTACACCTGCAATGTTGCGACATCACCTTAAGAATAAGCGCAACTATGCCTCCCCTGGTCTTGATGGTGTTACATACCTGCTTCTCAAATGTGGCGGGTATTTCCTTTTGCGCCAGCTTTCTTTCTTCTTTCAATACTGTCTCAACAATGGTGCTACTCCGGAGAAAACTGCCAGTGTCATTCTCATTCAAAAAGGGCAACCGCATGTCACCTGTCAACTATCGTCCAGTCAGTCTTACTAGCTGTATGGCCAAACTGATGGAATCCTGTGTCAGAGAAACACTTTGGAACTTCTGGAGCTCTCACAGTTTGGATTTATCCCTAACTCCAGCTGCTGTGATCAGCTTATCGAGTTCCTTGAAGACATCACCCGGATCACTGACAGCGGCTCATGGGTGGATGTTGTTTACCTTGACTTTGCTAAGGCTTTTAATTGTGCCACACAAAAGACTTATGGCAAAACTCTCTGCAATGGGTGTGAGGGATGATCTTTTCGACTGGTTGAAATCCTTCATTCTCAGCCGAAAAGAAGTAGTCACGGTTCTAGGACAGCATTCTTCACCATATGAGATGTCATCTGGTGTACCACACAGATCTGTTCTTGGTCCCCTTTTGTTTGTGGCATATATTAATGACATAGATGCCAACTTACAGAATGCCACGGTACTGAAATATGCAGATGACATCAAGCTGTACCTTGAAATCAAAAGGACTGATCCTGAAATCTACAACTTTTTCCTACAATCAGACCTGGACACAATTCAGCAATGGATCACAGACTGGCAACTGAAGCTGGCTGTGGACAAGTGTACCACCATGCATTTTGGGAGGAAAAATCCAGCGTCCACATACTCCCTCCACAACACTGATATCAAGAAGTCCTCTTGTGAACGTGACCTGGGCATTACTGTCAGCAGCGATTTGCGTTGGACAAAGCATGTCAAGAAGGCCGAGGGTGTCTTGGCATCACTCAGCAAGACCTTTGTTAGCCGCTCTCCAGCCATCTATTTAAAACTGTATACAGCTATGGTACGACCACACTTGGAATTCGCATCATCAGTCTGGAACCCCTATCTTGCTCAGAACATTGACCTCGTGGAAACTGTTCAGAGACGTGCAACCAAGAGCATACCTTCCATCAGACACCTACCATACTCTGAACGCCTTGCTTCCCTGGGCATGGATTCATTGAAGCTCCGACGTCTGGCAATGGACTTGGTAAATACCCACAAAGTTATTAACCATCTCGCCAATTGCAACCCTGAGCACCTTTTTGATCTCCATGTCTAACACACGTGGACATGCCTACAAAATCAGAAAACAGCACAGCTCCCATGACTTTCGTAGATATTTTTTCACGCTCAGAGTTGCTGAAGCATGGAACAAACTACCTGCATCAGTTGTTAGCTGCCGAGACACTGCATCCTTTAAGACACTCATGCTTCCCGAAATATGCCTAAACTACACCTGATGTACCCCTTCCATACACATGCACACGTGTGTATCATGACTCGTGCACTGTTCATTTTCCTGATGTTTTTACATTACTCTATGTACTATACATACACTTTTTGATGAGTTGTAGTGCACCTGAGCACTGTACACAATATTTCATTATTATAATAAAAATGTAGCCGCATACGGAGAAGGTATGTATCTAGTGAAGAGTGTGTATATGTCTCCAAAGGGGAAATATGTGAATCGAATTGTCGGTTCAATTCGATAAAGAAAGATAGCTGATCTACAGAATAAAGAGGTTTAGTTTCTAAGAATAAAATGTACATTTGATGTGTATGGCAAAGAAAACATTACATACCTGTTTACATGAATGTAATATCCAAAATTATTTTACTTTTTAAAACAAGAAAGAATTCCATAAAGGGGAAGTAACACTAAATAACGGGAGATAACTGTAATCAAATTTCGAGCAAAAACGATTGCTCGCGCGATCCAGCTTGCAAATAGTGCCCTTGCAACGATTCGATCTTCTGGCACATAGAATGGCCACGCCATAGATAATTAGGCGTTTAAGTCAGAATCGTTGCGCGCATCGCCACAATTCTAATAAGTAAAATGTTATTCATTTTTTGTTTAAAGATACAGAAACGGAAAGAAAGCGAGATAACAAAATATATTTCGTGTTACCTCACTCTCATTCCGTTTCCATAATATTTAAGTAAATATACTTGTTTCTGGAAATAAAAAATGCAAAATGTCGATCTTATAAGTATCAATTATTGATTAAACCTAAATTTAATATATATATACATTTTCTTCTGAGTTTATCACCGGGTTTGCTTGTTGTTAAGTGTCTCAGAGTACAAGACTCTCCCTGGATAGGAAGCTGGTCGATCGTAGGATTAACTCTCTAACTATTGAGTCTACTGGAGCAACATGATATAAAGTTGTTGTTTTTTTTTCTTTTAAAAGAACTCGTGTGTGTTGGCTGCTAATTACACAGAGAAGTAAACAGCAGATCTCTTCCGAAAGGATAGGATAGAGAGTGAGGAAGAACCGTCCTCGGTACATGACTGGTACTTTTTTGTTTATTGACCACGAATGGATGCAAGGCAAAGTTGAACTCAGAGTCGAAACAAACAGCACAAACCATTCTATCGACTTTTTCAATTTACCACCAACAGTAACACAGGGTTACAATGCATCAGGCTGTATATGTGTGTATATATATATATATATATATATATATATATATATATATATTTTTTTTTTTTTTTAATGTAGAAAGGCTTCT
>OZ024759.1:32693469-32698469 GCA_964016885.1 Eledone cirrhosa | reverse complement strand
TAATAAATGGAAACTATATTTATAAAACCATAATTATTTTATTATATATATTTCAAGGGCGACCAAGGTAAATTAAGGTGCACTTTCATCAGATAAAATACAGATTTGTTTTATAAATAAATATTGACATACCTGGAAAAAAGACAACCTCAACGGTTGAAATTCGCTGGATATGTCAATATTTATAAAACAAATCTGTATTTTATCTGATGAAAGTGCACCATAATTTACCTTGGTCGCCCTTGAAATATATATAATAAAATAATTATGGTTTTATAAATATAGTTTCCATTTATTAATATATTGTGTATATATATATATATATATATATATATATATATATATATATATGCGTATGTGTATGTATATATGTGTATGTATGTATGTATATATATAAAATACATATATATTTATATATATAAACATTAAAAGCAAAAAATTCAACAAACAATGACAATAATTGTTTTTACTTTTGGCACAAGGCCAGCAATTACCCCAGTGTATTACTGGTACTTATTTTATCAACCCCGTAAGGATGAAAGGCAAAGTTAACCTAGGCGCAATTTGAATTCAGACGATAAAGGGCCGTAACTCTATGCTGCAAAGCATGGCGTCCGACCCTCTACCGATACTGCCAATCCACCGCCCTATAAACAAACAATAACAATAATATTAATATTCAAATTTTTTTATAAACTTGTTTCAATTAAAGTAATTGAGTTATATTTGTAATTAATTTGAAGAAATTATGTAAAAATAACAAAGAATCCCCTTTGCCACTCAATTTCCGGAGAACCTTAACTGATAGAAAACAGAGTGGTGATGGTGGGTGTGGTGGAAGGAGTAGGAAATGGTGGTGGTGGTGGTGGTTGTGATGATAAAAGGAAAGGAAAAAAAAAGTCAAATTTAACCTTTCTAAAAAATTGGGGCAGAAAAGCCCTGAAATTTTTAACCCTTTTGTCACCAAACAACCTAAAACCACCTCTGGTTCTATGATACAAAACTGTTTGTTTATATTTATATCTAAAAACTTTACATAATTTTATGCAAGAACCTTTGTTAAGTTATGTTCCAAACACCAACTTAAATGAGAAAGTTATATTACTAAACCTCTCCAAATTCTTGATTATTTTCAAAAATATTTGAAAATCATCGGCAGTGTCTTTCATTAGAAATATTGTAATGAAAGGATCAAGCAATTATATATATATATATATATATATATATATATATATATATATATATATATATATATTATATTTATAAAGATAAAATATTATTTTAAGGAAATTTGATAATTATATTTTTTCAATTTTGTTTTTTCAAAATTTTAAAACAATTATATATATTTTTTTACATTTTCGTTTTCTTTTATATAAATTTTTGAAAAAGATATTCTTTCTCACTGCCATCCATCTATCTGCCATCTATCTATCTATCTCTCTACTTTCCACTTATCTATCTTACTCAGACTCACTCACATTGCTCTCACCATATATTTAATATCTTTCACACTTACACCCCTCCTCCAAACTCTAACTCACCCTGACTATTTCTTCCACTCTATTCCACCCCCACTCACCTTCCCTCCCATGACCCTTAATTCCTCCCCCACCCACACCTCGCAGCAGGTTATTATTACCCAAACTAAAATGGAGGAAAAAGAAAATTATTATTTTCCTTCTCGTCCACCCCCACTCCCTCTCACACCCCTGTACAGTTCTGCCCCTCCTACGCCACCGTTGCTCCAGTGCTCCACAATCCCAGTCCATCAGTCGGTCAGTCTGTATATTTGTCATTTCATTCTATCCATCAATCCATACATACATCTATCATTATTGTCCCAGTAGTCCATCCATACATGTCATTCCACTTCAGCCCAGCCTCCCATACATTTGTCAACACTACCCTAGTCAATCAGTCCAGTCCATTCACACATTTGTCCATCCGTCAGTCCATCCATACATTTATCTATCAGTCCATCCATACATTTGTCTATCAGTCCATCCATACATTTATCTATCAGTCCATCCATCCATACATTTGTCTATCAGCCCATCCATACATTTATCTATCAGTCCCTCCATACATTTATCTATCAGTCCATCCATACATTTGTTTATCCATCCATACATTTATCTATCAGTCCATCCATACATTTATCTATCAGTCCCTCCATACATTTGTCTATCAGTCCATCCATACATTTGTCTATCAGTCCATCCATACATTTATCTATCAGTCCATCCATACATTTATCTATCAGTCCCTCCATACATTTATCTATCAGTCCCTCCATACATTTGTTTATCCATCCATTACATTTGTCTATCAGTCCATCCATACATTTATCAATCAGTCCATCCATATATTTATCAATCAGTCCATCCATCCATACAATTGTCTATCAGTCCATCCATACATTTTTCTATCAGTCCATCCATACATTTATCAATCAGTCCATCCATCCATACATCTATCAATCAGTCCATCCATCCATACATCTATCAATCAGTCCATCCATACATTTGTCTATCAGTCCATCCATATATCCATCTATCAGTCCATCCATACATTTATCAATCAGTCCATCCATCCATACATCTATCAATCAGTCCATCCATACAATTGTCTATCAGTCCATCCATACATTTGTCTATCAGTCCATCCATATATCCATCTATCAGTCCATCCATACATCTATCAATCAGTCCATCCATACATTTGTCTATCAGTCCATCCATATATCCATCTATCAGTCCATCCATACATCTATCAATCAGTCCATCCATCCATACATCTATCAATCAGTCCATCCATACATTAGTTGTCACTGCTCCAACACTCCACCAGTTCCTCCTGTGATTATTTAACGGCAGGGCCCCACCCCACATGCTGACACTGACACTGACCAAAGGTTTATAAATGGCTGGGGTTGGAGCTTGGCATAAAGCTCCTCAACACTTCGAGGGGTAAAGGGAAGATGATGGTGGAGTTCTTCTCAGCAGAGATTGTGTTGAGGGTCTGAAGGTAACGCAGTTGCAGAGATGCAGGGGATTCACACATAATGTCAGCAGCCTCCTTCAGGGCACGGGATGCTCTCTGTTCACCTTCAGCAGCAATCACCTGTAACGAGGAAGGAGACGAGAGATGATGAGGATGTTGAGATGAATAGAAGAATGATAGAGGGAGAGAGAGAGAGAGAGAGAGATAGAGTAAAGAGGAGTGTTTGTGTGTAACAGAGAGAGAGGGTAAAGAGGAGTGTGAGAGAGAGTAAAGAGGAGAGAGTGTGAGAGAGAAAGAAGAGAGTGTGTGTGAGAGAGAAAGAGGAGAGTGTGTAAGAGAGAGATAGAGTAAAGAGGAGAGAGTGTGTGGGAGAGAAAGAGGAGAGTGTGTGAGAGAGGGTAAAGAGGAGAGAGTGTAAGAGAGAGATAGAGTAAAGAGGAGAGAGTGTGTGGGAGAGAGAGGAGAGAGTGTGTGGGAGAGAGAGTAAAGAGGAGTGTGATAGAGAGAGGGGGAGTGATAGAGAGTAAAGAGGAGAGAGGGTAGGAGAGAGGAGAACGTGAGAGAGATGACAGAGATAGAGAGAGTATAATATAGTAAAACTATTTACCTTAGCTCTTGCCTCACGGGTTGCCTCAGCCTCAGCTGCCATAGCTCTCTGTAGCTGGACAGGGAGACGGACATCTTTACTGTAAAGGGAGATAACAGAGAGAGAGATGAGAGAGAGAGCGAGAGAGATCTTTACTGTAAAGGGAGATAACAGAGAGAGAGATGAGAGAGAGAGATCTTTACTGTAAGGGGAGATAACAGAGAGAGATGGGGTGTAATTTAATAACAACACTAACCAGTGGTGTGTGACCACTAACCAGTGATGTATAAATGCTAACCACTGCTGTGTGACCACAACCAGTGGTGTGTAAACGCTAACCAGTGATTTGTGACCACTAACCAGTGATGTGTAAACGCTAACCACTGATGTGTGACCACTAACCAGTGGTGTGTAAACACTAACCAGTGATGTGTGACCACTAACCAGTGATGTGTAAACGCTAACCACTGATGTGTGACCACTAACCAGTGGTGTGTAAACACTAACCAGTGCTGTGTGACTATAATCCAGTGATGTGTAAACACAAGCCAGTTATGTGTAAACACTAACTAGTGATGTGTAAACACTAAACAGTGATGTGTGACCACTAACCAGTGGTGTGTAAACACAAGCCAGTGATATGTGACCACTAAACAGTGATGTGTAAAGACAAAAGTGTGTACTTACACCTCAACCCTTTCGACTCGCACTCCCCATGGATCTGTAGCCTCATCAAGGGAACTCTGAGCAACGAAGACATAATGAAGATAATTAATACAAGTCATAGGTATGTAGCTGTGTATGTAGGATTGTAGATGTGTATATATGTGTGTATGTGTGTGTGTATATAATCATCATCATCATCATACATGTGTACGTATATATATATATATATATATATATATATATATATATATATATATATATATATGTGTGTGTATATATCATCATCATCGTCATCATACGTCCGCTTTTCCTTGCTTGCAAGGGTGGGACGGGTCCTATTCAGCACAGCATCTCTCCGTTTGTCACGGTCGTTCATCATCTCCTCCGTGAGTTTCAGCAATCTGAGGTCTGCTCTCACCACCTCCGCCCATGTTTTTCATGGTCTACCTCTGCTACGTCTTCCTTCAACTGGCATTTCCTGGCACTTCTTCACCCATGTGCATTACATGTCCATACCATCGCAGTCTCCTCTCCCTCACACTACAATTTATCCCTCTCAGACACAGTTTCTCTCTCAACACATCCAACGGAGCGTGCTTGCTTCATTTCTCTCGCACCGTCGCATATTCTCTGTAGTTGCTGCCCAAGTCTCACTACCATGCAGCATCCCGCACCTCAAACAGGCATCATATAACCGGCCTGTTGTACGCAGGAAGAAGCAGCTCCCTAAACTTCTTCCAAC
>OZ024759.1:32660969-32678469 GCA_964016885.1 Eledone cirrhosa | reverse complement strand
TTGATTTCTTAGTTCGCTTGTTCCCATGGTAGTTGTTAACGTCATGGTGATTAGTGGTTACCATGGTAATGGTGGTGGTGGTGGTGGTGGTGTTGATGGTGGCAGTGGTGGTGGTGGTGTTGATGGTGGTGGTGGTGTTGATGGTAGTGGTGGTGGTGTTGATGGTGGTGATGGTGGTGGTGGCATTGGTGGTGGTAGTGGAGCTGGTGGTGGTAGTGGTGGTAGTGGTTGTGGTGGTAGTGGTTGTGGTACTGATTGTGGTAGTGGTGGTTATGGTAGTGGTGGTTGTGGTAGTGGTGGTTGTGGTAGTGGTTATGGTAGTGATGATGATGATAGTGAAAATGATAACCGTGGCAACAAACACATAATCAGATACTCTCATTTTTATCATCATCATCATCAGCAACAGTGTTTCTACATCAGTTTTTCCACACTAGCATGGGCCAGACAAGATGTTTTTGAGGCAGTTGCAGTTTAAACTAACGATAAGCCAAGGGTGAATAACTCAATTAGGTCAATTCATGTAAGAAATAATGAGATGAAATTTACAGCTCAGACCCATGTAGGTTTAGCTGGCCTCCTACATGGTTGTATCTTATATGAGGTTTCTTGGATGTTTTAATGATAGGGACCCCAGTCCTATCTTGTTGTTTCAGCTCACACCTATGTAAGTTTAGTTGGTCTCCTACATGGTTGTACCTTATATGAGGTTTCTTGGGTATTTTAATGATAGGGGCCCAGTCGTATCATGTTACAGCTCACACCTATATAGGTTTAACAGGTCTCATATCACATAGGAGGTTTCATTGTGTATTAACGATAGGGGTCTCAATCATATGAAAAGCTACATGAAATGAAGCATCTGCCTCAAAAACACAACATGCACCCCCAAGACCCACCAAGTCCAGGCTTGAACTCATGACCTTATCATCAAGAATCAAACTCCCTAACGACTAGACCAGGGGCCTTGGCAAGTGGTGATCCACTGAATGGTGTATGCAAAAAATTTCTAAATGAGTTGAAATATCCCTATTAGTTGGAGAAGGAAAACAAAAACCTAGTAGCAATTGTTAGGGATTTTCAAAGACCCCCCCCCCCCCCCAAATTGTATTTTCATACTTAATCTGTGTGTGTGTGTTTGTGTGGGGGAAACAAAGATTGAACTCCAGCTCCCCAGAATAAAAATTCAATTCTCTTCACCACCACACCGCCATTATCACATGTTGCAATACCACCACTACCAACATTGCCACATGTCTCACTACCATTCACTTTCACATTTCCTTCACCACCACCACCATACCACCACCACCACCACCACCCCTACCACCATACCACCACCACCACCATATCACCCCCACCCCCACCATACCACCACCACCACTACCCCTACCACCCCCACCATACCACCACCACCCCCACCCCTACCACTACCACCACTACCACTATGGGAATGAAGCAAGGGAAATGAGATATGAAACTACAACTCAATATATAAAAGAAAAATCAAGCTTTCTGTTGATGTTGTTTTTGCAGCTGTTATTGTTGTATTACATTAAATATTGTTTTGTTTTCTTTCACACCTAGACCCCTCACCCCGAGACGCCCCCAACCATCCACCTCTTCAAATATTTGCCAGAAATAAATAAAAAAGACCACAAATCTATACACATTAATCTCCTCCTGTTCTACCTTAAAAAAACACACAAAAAACGAAATAAAAAAAAAATCAATGCCAGAACTCAAATAGTAACTGTATAATAATAATAATAATAATAATAATAATAGTTTCTACTTTTGGCACAAGGCCAGCAATACCCCCCCAGTGCATTACTGGTACTTTATTTTATCGACCCTGTAAGGATGAAAGACAAAGTTAACCTTGGCGGGATTTGAACTCATAATGTAAAGGGCCATAACTCTGTGCTGCAAAGCATGTTGTCTGACGCTCTACCAATACTGCCAATCCACTGCCCTTTATAATAATAATAATGGTTTCTTATATAGGCTCAAGGCCAGCAATTTTGGGGGAGGGGAAAGTAGATTAAATCGCCCCCAGTGCATTACCGGTGTTTTATTTTACCAACCTTGTAAGGGTGAAAGGCAAAGCTAGAATCTGCGCGATTTGAACTCAGAATGTAATGGTCCGGATCTATATGCCACGAAGCAGAGTATCCAGCGCTCTACCGATACTGCCTGAGAACACAAAAATCAAAAGAAACTCTATTCGGTACTGAAAGAGGCAGCGAAGTACAGAAAAAAACTAAAAACTGAAGACATACACCTAAATAATGAAGCTGGCCTAATTCCAACTGAGGCAGTAAAAATCCACAGAAGCAAGTCAAAGCTAGGTCTAAAAACATTTAAAGAAAGATGGCAACAAAAACCTCTGCACTACCAATTCCTACTTCGCAACCAAGATGCTGATGTAGATCAAGCACAAACCCATCAGTGGCTATGGAAGTTTGGGATTAACCCTTTAGCATTTAAACCGGCCATATCCAGCCAGAATTCTCTCACCTCTTTCTGTTCAAACCAGCCATAATCGGCTGCTCATCCAACATTAAGGTATTGTTCTCAAAATAAATGATATCAACATCTCATAGATTCGATATTATGAGAGATAATTATGCGAAATAAAGCGTCTACCACAAATATACAATAGTAAATATAGAGTAATATAAATGCTAAAGAGTTGAAAGCTGAAACAGAAAGCTTTATTATTGCAGTCCAGGACCAGAGCTGATTTACTAGGAATTATCAGACAAATATTCTCAGAAATGGAGCAGACCCCAAATGCAGGATATGTGACCTACAACTTGAAACAATTGACCTTAAAATATCAGGATGTTCCACACTAGCGCCAATTGAATATAAAATCAGACATGGTAGGGTGGGGCAATATAGCCACTGAATGTAAGATTAGACATGGTAGGGTGGGGCAATATAGCCACTGAATATAAAATTAGGCATGGTAGGGTGGGGCAATATAGCCACTGAATGTAAGATTAGACATGGTAGGGTGGGGCAATATAGCCACTGAATGTAAGATTAGACATGGTAGGGTGGGGCAATATAGCCACTGAAATGTAAGATTAGACATGGTAGGGTGGGGCAATATACCCACTGAATGTAAAATTAGACATGGTAGGGTGGGGCAATATAGCCACTGAATGTAAGATTAGACATGGTAGGGTGGGGCAATATAGCCACTGAATGTAAGATTAGACATGGTAGGGTGGGGCAATATAGCCACTGAAATGTAAGATTAGACATGGTAGGGTGGGGCAATATAGCCACTGAATGTAAGATTAGACATGGTAGGGTGGGGCAATATAGCCACTGAATGTAAGATTAGACATGGTAGGGTGGGGCAATATAGCCACTGAATGTAAGATTAGACATGGTAGGGTGGGGCAATATAGCCACTGAATGTAAGATTAGACATGGTAGGGTGGGGCAATATAGCCACTGAATGTAAGATTAGACATGGTAGGGTGGGGCAATATAGCCACTGGATAATATGCAAAAAATACAATGCAGAACATACAGAAAACTAGTCTGAACACAAATCTCAACCAGTAACTGAAACTGAAGTGAAACAATATTTTGGGACTTTACCATTCACACAGATAACACTAGTAATGCAACTGGCAGTATCGGTAGAGGGTCGGACACCATGCTTTCCAGTGTAGTTACGTCCTTTTACGGTCTGAGTTCAAATCCCGTCGAGGTTAACTTTGCCTTTCATCCTTACAGGGTCGATAAAATAAAGTACCAGTAATACAGTGAAATAATTGCTGGCCTTGTGCCAAAAGTAGAAACAATTATTATTAAAATTTTTTAAAACAAGACCTGCTTTCTTATTGACATGACTGTATCGTCTGATAGAAATGTGTCAGCAAAAGAGTATGAGAAACTTGCTAAATATAAAGATCTAGAAATTGAGACAAACAGAATGTGGTACCTTAAAACACAAACTATTCCGGTAGAGATAGGAGCTCAAGGTGTCATAGAAAGGTGTTCAAAATTTTCTAGAAAACATACCTGGTAAACCTAGCATCTATGAAATCCAAAGGATAGTTCTAACAAGTACCGTCCACATCGTAAATTGTTGTCTATGTAATATATGTCAACACACAATCTTTTCTGTTTAATTGTTGGAGCAAACTTAATTAATAGTTAATGCCATTCAAATATCTTTAATGCAAAATTAATACAAATCCTTTATATTCCTTAATATTTCTTTTTATCGCTTCCTCCCAGTACATTACTGGTACTTTATTTTATCGACCCCGTAAGGATGAAAGGCAAAGTTGACCTCGGCGGGATTTGAACTCAGAAGATAAAGGACCAGAACTCTATGCTTCAAAGCATATTGTTCGACGCCCTACTGATAGGAATGATAAAAAACACACAGATAGATACATAACCAAAACTCTAAATATATCTACAAATATATACAGCATACAAAAGATAGAACTATTAAGCACCGCATACACATTACGGAAAGTATTATCAATGCAATAGAAACAACACCAGTAAAAACTACACTGCACATACCCAAGGTACACAGAACTGTGCTCAGTAAAGCAGTAATGATGCACAATAAAAATGATAATGGAAATAATAATTATAATTGTTTCTACTTTCGGCACAAGGCCAGCAAATACCCAGTACATTACTGGTACTTTATTTTATCGACCTCGTAAGGATGAAAGGCAAAGTTAACCTTGGCGGGATTTGAACTCAGATCGTAAAGGGACTTGACTATGCTGGAAAGCATGTCCAGCCCTCTACCAATTCTGCCAATCCACTGCATGGTTTCTGATTTAGGTAAAATGGAGACAAAGAATTTCATAGCTTACCTTAATAACTAGACACAGAGAAAATGGTAATGTGCATACGATGATGATGAAAGAGAGAGCCATGAGAAGGGTTCCACATAACCCAAGCCTGTTGTCGCGAGTCGCATCTGAGGGAAGAGAAAAAGAGATTAATTTAATTCTTAAGATCTTGTAAAGATTTAGCAGAAAATATCTAAAAAAGAAAAGTTTATTAATTCAAATGTTTATATTATTTTTACTAGTCGACAGATTGATGTGAAAATTTGCAGTAAAGACTTTAATTTCTAATACGATGCAGTCATATTGCTGGTTTATATTTTTCAAGAATGTCTTACTAATGTTGTTCCATGTGGTCTGTTAATTCAAATGTTTATATTATCTTTACTAGTCGACAGATTAATGTGAAAATTTGCATTATTAGAGTAAAGACTTTAATTTTTAATGTGATGCAGTCATGGTGTTGTTTTATATTTTTCAAGAATGTCTTTCTTGCGATAGTAGTTTTCATCTAGTTTGTTAATTCAAGTGTTTATAGTATCTTTACTAGTGGACAAGCTTTGTCAGACCGCCCCTCCCCAGGAATAAATGGAAAATGATGAAGAAAAAGACATTGTGTATATCTTTCAATTAATTTTGAACATAACCAAACATATGGGAGAATTTAATAAAATATCTTCTATGTAATAGACTCAAACATAAACCGGGGAATATGTGACCAAAAAATAGTGGGATGGTCTTATATTCAAGTATATATGGTAAGTTTTTCAGAAAATGATATTTAGAGCAATATTCAAGAATAATTTTCTGAAATAAAACAATGACAAAAGGTTTTAATATCAATATAAGGATAAAGATTTTTAAAAGGGCAGGTTTATGTCCTAAATCCAGGAGAGTTTCAGGTGATTTTGGTATCAAAAAGGGTAATTAATTGGTCATTAGAGATAATTTGGTTTCTATGGTAACAGTTACACAGTAACAGAACCATGGTTGCATGTTTCTATAGCAAGTTACTACTTCTACTGCTACTACTACTACTATAGTGGAAGAGATTAATTATATTGGCTTAATTTATAGTAGGATGGGAAGTAGAGAGAGAATTGAGGATAAACAGAAAGATATATAGAGAGGCAGAGATAGATAGATAGATAGAGAGAGAGACAAAGATATATATATATATATAGAGAGAGAGAGATACACAGCCATTGAGACTGAGGAGTAGAGAGAGAGAGGGAGAGAGACATACCAAGAATTATAGACATACAGACATATATATATACAAACGCACACATACATACATACATACAAACACACTCACACATACACATACGCACTCACACACACACATACATACACATTCACACTCATACATACACATACACACTCACACACATACATAGCTGAGATTTGAACCTAGAACATGGAAGACTAACAAAGTATTGTACAAGATTCAACCAATCTACTACTAACCTAATAACTGTTTCTACTTTAGGCACAAGGCCAGCGATTACCCTAGTGCATTACTGGTACTATCTTTTATCAACCCCGTAAGGATGAAAGGCAAACTTAACCTTGGAGGGATTTGAACTCAGATCGTAAAGGGACGTAACTCTATGCTAGAAAGCATGGCGTCCGACCCTCTACTGATACTGCCAATCCACTGCCCTTATAATAATAATAATAATAATAATAATTGTTTCTACTTTAGGCACAAGGCCAGCAATTACCCAGTGCATTACTGGTACTTTATTTTATCAACCCTGTAAGGATGAAAGGCAAAGTCAACCTCGGCGGGATAATAATAATAATAATAATTGTCTACTTTAGGCACAAGGCCAGCAATTACCCAGTGCATTACTGGTATTTTATTTTATCAATGACTGTAAGGATGAAAGGCAAAGCTAACCACGGCGAGATTTGAACTCAGACTATAAAGGGCCATGACTCTATGCTGCAAAGCATGGCGCCCGACCCTCTACCGATACTGCCAATCCTTAATAATGGTTTCTGATTGAGATAAAGGACCAACAATTTTTTTTTTGTAGGGAAGGACCAAGTCGATTAAATCGAGCCCCAGGGGTACCACAAGGCTCTCCTGTGTACTCATTATATTTGTTTCTACTTTTGGCACAAGGCCAGCAATTTTGCCCCAGTGTATTACTGGTACTTTATTTTATTGACCCCCCCCCCCCCCCGTAAGGATGAAAAAAGCAAAGTTAACCTCAGTGGGATTTGAACTCAGACCATAAAGGGCCGTAACTCTATGCTGCAAAAAATGGCGTCCGACCCTCTACTGATACTGCCAATCCACCCTTATAAATAAAGGCTTCTGATTAAGGCACAAGGCCAGCAATTTTTTTTTTGCGGGGGGGGGGAGGTGTTAAGTGAATTCTCTGGACCCCAGTATTTGACTGGTATATTATTTTAACGACTTTGTAAAGGATGAGAAAGGCACATAATTTTTTTTTTACATTGGCATGCAACCACATAATTTGAAGACAATACTGTGAAGTTGTGACAGTCATGCCTGGCCAAGGTGCATTACACAACAACAAATAGCTAAAGTAACCCAAGTGGGGATTGAACCTGTGTTCCAGTCTCCACCAATACCAAACTATCACAATATCCAATACACACATACATATATATATGTGTGTGTTCAGGTGTATGTGGATGTTATATACATGCATACAGCAGTATGTGTGTGTGTGTGCACATGCACATGGGTGTTGTATGCAAGCATATCCACCTGTATATGTGTGTGTATGTATATATATATATATATATATATAGTAATAATAATAAATGTGAAGACTAAAATCCAAAGAGGGCTCGATAAGGATAAATATATATCAAATATACAGTTTCAGAAGATCCTGTTAAGGGTGAAAGCACCAATTCTTTGCTTAAACTTTAATCTATTATTTTAATAAATAAATATATATATATATATATATGGAGGCACATGGCTTAGTGGTTAGAGCATTGGCCTTGCAATCAAAAGGTTGTGAGTTCAATTCTGAGACCGGGTGATGTGTTGTTTCCTTGAGCAAGACACTTTATTTCACATTGCTCCAGTTTACTCAGCTGTAGAAATGAGATGATAAGGACCATAACGCACCAAAGTACTCAATACTTAGGGTAGTAGAGTGGGTAATAGGAAAAGAGTCAAGACCCCGACGGCAGAGCTCCGGCCGTTTCGACAGCTAAATCAGAAATAGCTGTTGAAACGGCCGGAGCTCTGCCGTCGGGGTCCTGACTCTTTTCCTATATATATATATATATAAAATGACCATCATCATTATGTAGACAATATAACATCCCCATCAGTGGTGGTGGTGAGTGGCATGTATGTGACAGAGCGACAATAACAACATCATCATCATTATCAAGGCAACAACAGCACCACCACCACCACCACCACCAATGGTAGTGTGGCGGTGGTGGTGGTGGTAGTAGTAGTGAATGGTGAGAGGCAGAAAGACATCATCATCATCATCATCATCAACAAGATGACATCATCATCATCGACATCATCATCATCATGAGACTGAAGTAATACTTACGTGTTGAGGATTGTGAGGCAAAGACCCAAGGAGTTGCCTCCGATACGTTAAAACTTGCCTCCTCTATTTCAGTAAACGAAGAAACAAAAACAGCAATTAATATAATCTGTTAATTAAATTCAAATTTAATTGTTTTTTTGACAGGTTTGATGGGGGTACTTATTTGTTTTTATTGGGAAATATATGTAATGAAAATTTACAGCTGACACCTATGTTGGTTTAGCTGGCATCCTACAAGGTGGTACCTCATAGGAGGTTTCTTGGGTATTCTAATGATAGGGACCCCAATCCTATCATGTTGTTACATCTCACATCTACGTAGGTTTAGCTGGCCTCCTACAAGGTGGTACCTCATAGGAGGTTTCTTGGGTATTCTAATGATAGGGACCCCAATCCTATCATGTTGTTACATCTCACATCTACGTAGGTTTAGCTGGCCTCCTACAAGGTGGTACCTCATAGGAGGTTTCTTGGGTATTCTAATGATAGGGACCCCAATCCTATCATGTTGTTACATCTCACATCTACGTAGGTTTAGCTGGCCTCCTACAAGGTGGTACCTCATAGGAGGTTTCTTGGGTATTCTAATGATAGGGACCCCAATCCTATCATGTTGTTACATCTCACATCTACGTAGGTTTAGCTGGCCTCCTACAAGGTGGTACCTCATAGGAAGTTTCTTGGGTATTTTAATAATAGGGACCCCAATCCTATCATGTTGTTACATCTCACACCTATGTAGGTTTAGCTGGCCTCCTACAAGGTGGTACCTCATAGGAGGTTTCTTGGGTATTTTAATGATAGGGACCCCAGTCCTATCATGTTGTTACATCTCACACCTATGTAGGTTTAGCTGGCATCCTACAAGGTGGTACCTCATAGGAGGTTTCTTGGGTGTTTTAATGATAGGGACCCCAGTCCTATCATGTTGTTACATCTCACACCTACGTAGGTTTAGCTGGCATCCTACAAGGTGGTACCTCATAGGAGGTTTCTTGGGTGTTTTAATGATAGGGACCCCAGTCCTATCATGTTGCTACAGCTCACACCTATGTAGGTTTAGCTGGCCTTATACAAGGTGGTATCTCATAGGAGGTTTCTTGGGTATTTTAATGATAGGGACCCCAGTCCTATCATGTTGTTACAGCTCACACCTATGTAGGTTTAGCTGGCCTCCTACAAGGTGGTATCTCATAGGAGGTTTCTTGGGTGTTTTAATGATAGGGACCCCAGTCCTATCATGTTGTTACAGCTCACACCTATGTAGCTGGCCTTCTACAAGGTTGTATCTCATACATTTCACACACACACACACAAACACACACACATATATATATTGTGTGTGTTTATGTCTTGTAACTAAGCAGTACAATAAAACGAGATCAATAAAAAATTGTAAACATATATTCATTAGAGTTGATGTGACCGACCATAAATCTCTCCCTCTATGGCAGCAGTGATCCAGCATGGCCATAGTGCCCCAGCATGGCCGCAGTGCCCCAGAATGGCCACGGTCTAATGACTGAAAGCAGTGAAAGAATAGTCACTCATCTCTCTGTTGTGTCGACTGCTGTGTAGTTTGAAACAGAAACTAAATGCTAAAGTCATTAGTCTCTGGAGAGGCTGTTGACAGAAAAAGTAATTAATTAAAGTATATTGCTTCGTTAAGACTATGTAATATCTATACAATTACACTGACATTTTCATATATCACGGAACACACTAATGTGTATGTGTGTGTGTGTGTGGGTGGGTGTACAATAACACAGACCACACCCTGCAGTGTTATTAGCCGACAAACAATAGGGTCTTAAGCTAATTTACTAATACTAGGTACACACAAAAGACAAATACACCCAAACACACACAAATAAACGACAATCCGGCTCACACATATATATATCTCCACATACATGCACAGTATACCACAAACCAGTCCACATGTATATATATCTATATCTATACACATGTAGAAATATACCACAAACCATCCCACATGTATATATATATATATATATATATATCTAAACACATATTCACAAATATACCACAAACCATCCCACATGTATATATACCACAAACCATCCCACATGTATATATATCTACACACATGTACACAGATATACCACAAACGATCCCACATGTATGTATATATATATATATATATATACACACATGTACACAGATATACCGCAAACCATCCCACATGTATATATATCTACACACATGTACACAAATATACCACAAACCATTCCACATGTATATGCAGGGTATCCCCCAAAAATATATACACACTTCAACAGCATTCTAATAAATATTGCCTGTACAGGTAATCAATGTATGTACATCTTATATGAGGTTTCTTGGGTGTTTTAATGATAAGGGTCTCAGTCTTATGTTGTTACAGACCACACCAAGGTAGGTTTAGTTAGACTCCTACAAGGTTTACATAATAGGTGGTTTCTTAAAGGTGTTTTAATAATAATATAATTGTTTCTACTTTTGGCACAAGGCCAGCAATTACCCAGTGCATTACTGGTACTTTATTTTATCGACCCCGTCAGGATGAAAGGCAAAGTTAACCTCGGCGGGATTTGAACTCAGAATGGCAAGGGCCGTAACTCTATGCGTCAAAACATGGCGTCCGACGCATGTTTTAATAATAATATAATAATAATGAAATTATTGTGTACAGTGCTCAGGTGCACTACAACTCATCAAAGGTGCATGTATAGTACATAGAATAATATACAAATGTCAGGGAAGTGAATAGTGTAAGGGTCTCCACACCTAGGTAGGTTTACTTAGACACCTACAAGGTTTACATCTAATAGGTGGTTCCTTGAGTGTTTTAATGATAGAGGAGGCAGTGCTATCATGGAAAGCAACCTGAAATGAAGTATCTTGCTTAAGAACTCAATGTATCAACCTGTTTAGGAATCAGACCCATGGCCTTCTGACTGAGTGTATGTATAGCAATACATGTGTGTAACTATTTATGCATATGCGCATGTATGTGTATAATACATATGTGTGTGTGTGTGCGTGTGTGTCTATGTGTATGTGTGTCTTGTGGAAGGTGTGCATGTATGCATGCACACTATGTGTGTGTGTGTGTGTGAGAGAAAGTATGAGTGTGTCTGGTAGCAGGTATATGTGTGTGTGTCTGAGTATGTCTGGCAGCAGATGTGTATGTGCGTCTTGTGGAAGGTGTGCATGTATGCATGCACAATATGTGTGTGTGTGTGTGTGAGAAAGTATGAATGTGTCTGGTAGCAGGTATATGTATGTATGCGTGTGTGTGTATGAGTGTCTTGTGGTTGGTGCACATGTGTGTATGACTGTGTGTGTGTGTGTGTGTTTTTGGCAGCAGGTATGCATGTGTAGGTGTGTATGAGTGCCTTGTTATTGGTGTACATGTGTGTGAGTGAGTATGTGTTTCTTGTGGCAGCAGGTGTGTATGTGTGTGTGTGTGTGCACATATGTGTATGTATCTGTATTGTGGCAGCAGGTATACATGTGTGTGTGTGTGTGTGTGTATTGTGGAAGCATGTGTACATGCGTGCAGGTGTGTGTGTGTGTGTATTGTGGAAGCATGTGTACATGCGTGCAGGTGTGTGTGTGTGTGTACATGCGTGCAGGGGTGTGTGTATGTGTAGATGTGTGCAGGTGTGAACATATGCAACAATGCACATGCCAAAGTTAAGTGCAGCAGAGAAAATGGTATTTCTCAGATTTCAGAGGTGGCAGCTGACTGCACCTTGTTGTTAGGGAAGGAATTGATCTGGTATTGAGGTCAATAGGTCAGAGACTGCCTAAATAATGGTGGATAGAGAGACAGGGAGAGAGGGAAGGGGTAATTGATAGAGAGAGGGCAGACAGAGAGAGAGAGGGAGGGAGAGGTGTTTATTGAGAGAGAGAGAGTGTGTGAGGAAGAGGGAGAAATAGGGGAGAGCAATAGAAAGACGAAGAGAATGAGGTGGGTGAGAGGTGAGAGATAGGGTGAGAGGTGAGAGAGAGGGTGAAAGGTGAGAGGTGAGAGGGTGAGAAGGTGGAGGAAGGACCCAAGAAACAAATGTGGTTGGTTCCAAATACAGATCACTTCCTCTCCCCTCATTCCCAGCAGCCTCCCTACACCTCTCCAGACAACCCCCCCCCCCCACATACAGACTGACTACTAGATGTAAACAGCCAAAGGCACTATATAGTGTTATCATAGAATTATCATCACCACCATCAACACCACAACTACCATCACTTCCATCAACACAACCATCACCACCTCCATCATCACCACCACCACAACCAAGATCACAGCCACCATCACCACTACCACCACAACCATCATCACCACTACCACCACTACCACTACCACCACCACCACCACCACCACTACTACCATAACCACTACCACCATCATCATCACCATAGATCATTCCTATATTATTCAATAAATCCTTGCTTTCAAAAAGTGATTTCAAGAAGATTTGGCTGCTTTTTCTAACATGTTAACCAGAAATTTTCAGAGTACGCCTGGCCAAGATTGACCAGCTTATCGTAAAATCTCTAGCAAAGATTTTCTGAGAGTGCCTGGCCAAGATTTGGCTACTTTTTCTAGCATGTTTAGCAGGCATTTAGTCGGTTTTATCAGATCTGACAGAGATTTGAAACCTAGAGAGGGATGAGGTTCGCCAGGTTTAAAATGTTCGAGACATCCTCATCTTCTTCTTTGCCCACTTATTCCTGGAAGGGTCGTGTCAGAAGCAACCCTCTCCAACTGATCCGGCTGGATCCCCAAGCAAGACCAGCCAAGCTCATGGATGTTATCCAACCGCCTTGCTCAGGGTCTACCCCTGGATCTCCTGCCTGTTGGTTTCGGTCATAAAATCTGTTCAACAATTCTTTCCGAGACATTCTAACCACATGTCCATAGTATCAGAACTGTGATCTCTCAATTTGGACAAGTAGCAGCTCTACCTGGTGTGACTCCAGTGATTCTTTCCGAGACATTCTAACCACATGTCCATAGTATCAGAACTGTGATCTCTCAATTTGGACAAGTAGCAGCTCTACCTGGTGTGACTCCAGTGATTCTTTCCGAGACATTCTAACCACATGTCCATAGTATCAGAACTGTGATCTCTCAATTTGGATAAGTAGCAGCTCTACCTGGAGTGACTCCAGTGATTCTTTCCGAGACATTCTAACCACATGTCCATAGTATCAGAACTGTGATCTCTCAATTTGGACAAGTAGCAGCTCTACCTGGTGTGACTCCAGTGATTCTTTCCGAGACATTCTAACCACATGTCCATAGTATCAGAACTGTGATCTCTCAATTTGGATAAGTAGCAGCTCTACCTGGTGTGACTCCAGTGATTCTTTCCGAGACATTCTAACCACATGTCCATAGTATCAGAACTGTGATCTCTCAATTTGGACAAGTAGCAGCTCTACCTGGTGTGACTCCAGTGATTCTTTCCGAGACATTCTAACCACATGTCCATAGTATCAGAACTGTGATCTCTCAATTTGGACAAGTAGCAGCTCTACCTGGTGTGACTCCAGTGATTCTTTCCGAGACATTCTAACCACATGTCCATAGTATCAGAACTGTGATCTCTCAATTTGGACAAGTAGCAGCTCTACCTGGTGTGACTCCAGTGATTCTTTCCGAGACATTCTAACCACATGTCCATAGTATCAGAACTGTGATCTCTCAATTTGGATAAGTAGCAGCTCTACCTGGAGTGACTCCAGTGATTCTTTCCGAGACATTCTAACCACATGTCCATAGTATCAGAACTGTGATCTCTCAATTTGGACAAGTAGCAGCTCTACCTGGTGTGACTCCAGTGATTCTTTCCGAGACATTCTAACCACATGTCCATAGTATCAGAACTGTGATCTCTCAATTTGGATAAGTAGCAGCTCTACCTGGTGTGACTCCAGTGATTCTTTCCGAGACATTCTAACCACATGTCCATAGTATCAGAACTGTGATCTCTCAATTTGGACAAGTAGCAGCTCTACCTGGTGTGACTCCAGTGATTCTTTCCGAGACATTCTAACCACATGTCCATAGTATCAGAACTGTGATCTCTCAATTTGGACAAGTAGCAGCTCTACCTGGTGTGACTCCAGTGATTCTTTCCGAGACATTCTAACCACATGTCCATAGTATCAGAACTGTGATCTCTCTATTCGGACAAGTAGCAGCTCTACCTGGAGTGACTCTCTGATCTCCAAGCTATGCACTCTATTGAGTAACGTTACTCCAAAGAGCTTTCGGAGGAACCCCATTTCGGCCGCTTGAATTTGCAATCATATTCTTCCGGTCATTACCCAAAATTCATGACCATAGGTAAGGGTTAGCAAGAATACCAAATTGAAGATAGCCACTGTGGTTTTTACACCAACATTCTTCTGATGACTGAATGGGATAAACCTAGAGAAGGATGGTCTTTGCTAGGTTAGAAATGTTCGAGACATGCAGTATATCAACATGGTGCCCCCAATAACCTCATGAGGAGTTTACAGTCCCAGGACCACGAAACATATCTAGCATATCAAATCATCTTTTATGAAGCAGACGTATGTTGAAACACACACACACATAGATGTGTTTAAGTATCTTAAACACATACACCAGAATTATGTATGAGCTGCAAATACAAACACACAGGCATGTATGGCATACATACACAAACACACAAACACCAACATAAAGTTATGCATGGGCTGCAAATGCAAATACCCACATGAACAGTCCTATATGAACAAGACACGGTCACCTGACACAATGTGCCTGCCACTAACGTGACAACCTGTCTAATCTACGCTAGCGTGGAAAATGGACGTTAAACGATGATGATGGTGATAATGATGTGATACACTCCAATACACATACACACAGACCAATACACACACACACACACCACTGCTATCTTTGATATGTCAAAATAACCCCAAATAGCTAAATCTATCATGTAGACACTAGAAGACTTGTCTTGACAGCTACGCCCCCTGTATATATAATATATATTTGTATGAGTGCATGAATAGAACACTTACATTATATATATATGTGTGTGTGTGTGTGTGTGTGTGTGTGTGTGTGTGTGTGTGTGTGTGTGTGTGTGTGTGTATGTGTAATGTACATAGATTGGTTTGTACACTTCACAGCCCCAAAACTTTATATATATATATATACACACACACACATATATATATATATATATATATATATATATATATATATATATATATATATATATATATATATATATATATATATATATATATATAATAGTCATTGTTGTTGTTGTGGCAGTAGTGGTGGTGTAGGTTCTTTTTTTTTTCATTAAATCATGTTGCTTTTAATTTATAAAAGACATCAACAACAACAACACAGCCACCAACATCACCAACACCCCAATAACACCATCACCAACAAATACCACCATCACCATCAACACCACCAACACCAACACCACCACTACCATCACCAACAATCACCACCATCAACACCACCACCACCACCACTACCACCACCACCACCACAACCACTACAATCACCACCATCACCATCAACACCAACACCACCACCACCACCACCACCACCACCACAACCACTACCATTACCAACAATCACCACCATCAACACCAACAACACCACTAACACCAACACCACCACCACCAACAACAACACCACCAACACCACCACCATCACCACTACCATTTGAAGAATTGATTATATTGTTTTAAGAAGAAAACCTTTCACAATGGAAGGTTTTGTGGAGATCCCAGAAAGTCTGGAGACAGAGATCTCTTGTGGAATTCTTCAGATACACATACACACACACATATATATATATATACATATATATACATATAAACACACACACACATATATATATACACACACATATAGACAAACACACACATATATATATATATATATATATACACACATATAGACAAACACACATATATATATATATATACACACACACATATATATATATATATATATACACACATATAGACCAACACACACACACACACACATATATATATATATATATACACAGACAAACACATATATATATATACACATACACACACATAGACAAACCCATATATATATACACACACACATATAGACAAACACACACACACACATATATATATATACACACATACACACACATAGACAAACACATATACATATATATGCATACACACAGAGACAAGCACACACACACATATATATATATGTATAGACACACACACACACATGTATACAGCCAGATACTGCACGTACCATGTGACCTTAACTAATGATAGTGATAGCACCACCACCATCACCACTACAACATACCACCACCACACTACCACTACCATCGCCACCACACTACAGCATGGAGCTCTAGAAATCTGTTTATGTTACACAGTTTATGTAATAAATTAATATAAAACAATGTGTTATCAGTATTAGAAGGAGGCTGTAGAAAGATAGTAACACTGACAACAATACACATATTATGTATGATGTGATATGTCAAAATCACTATAACCTCTTGCCAATGGCAGCTGATGAAGGGATTCCCTTGATTTTGGAGAGTTTTTGCTTCTCTCTGCTTATTTTCTTAACAGCTTCTACAATCATTTACACACACACATTCATATATCATCATCATCATCACCGTTTTACGTCCGTTCTTCCCCGCTAGCATGGGTTAGGCGGGTTGTTCTGTTGTGGGCAGTGTCCGGTCGGCTGACCTTGTCTTGCTCACACGGGTACTGATTTTACAGCTTGATTTCTACAGCTGGATGCCCTTCCTAACACCAACCTCATTTACAGTGAGTGCTGGGTGCTTTTTTTACCGTGGCGCCTACACGTCCACTTTACAGTGTGGGTTGGGTGCTTTTTTACCGTGGTGCCTACACGTCCACTTTACAGTGTGGGTTGGGTGCTTTTTTACCGTGGCGCCTACACGTCCACTTTACAGTGTGGGTTGGGTGCTTTTTTTGCTGTGGCACCTCCACAACCACCTTGCAGTGGAATGATATGGACCCCAGTCCCTA
>OZ024759.1:32643469-32650969 GCA_964016885.1 Eledone cirrhosa | reverse complement strand
TTTCGCTACAATGTTTTCTATACCTTTCATTTATATATATATATATATATATATATATAGATAGATAGAGAGAGAGAGGGGAGAGAGAAATCGGAAAAAAATATACACGCACGAACATCTACACACGTATATATCTATATCAGATGTCTATATACATATAGGGGAAGGGGGAGCTGGTTGTACATTTGAGTAGTAAGTGGAGTAAAAACGTAGGCCTTCCATTCACACATTCACGTAACCATGAGGCACAGCTTAGCTAACACGTCCCCTGGCTGGTCGCTCGCATTGCTAGAAACCATAGCTAACCTCAGCTTTAATATGCGAGGAGGGGAGCAGGATACATTAGAATTTTGTAAAGAATATAATCGTACAGGACATCAGAAAAAACAATGAGATGGTCATGTTTAGGAATGCCTGCTAGATTAGTGTTGACATGGGGATAACCAACAACAAGCGACGTATATATATATATATATACGTCACTTGTTGTTCGGGTCTAGCTGTATATATGTAAATATATGGTAATCTTTCGTTTTAGGTACGTAAATAAAAAAAATCCAGAAAAACAAAAGTTTATTTCAAAAGAAGCGAAATCTCACAGGAATATCTCACAAAGGATAATAACCCCAACCCATGATATTTAAACTGACGGAACGCGAAACTTAGTGAAATTTAAACATATTCGCAAAGTTTTATTTCACGTACCTAAAACGAAAGATTGCCATATATATATATATATATATATATATATATATATATATATATATATATATAATATAAGATCAAAAGATGGTTAAAGGAGTTCCATATATTTTATTATGCCCATTTCAAAAACAAACATCATCATGCAATAATATTTGTGTTTTCATCAGATAAAACAGGAGAACATGATATGAAGGCTAAAAAACACTTGTGGATAGTGCAGTTTTAAATCAACATTTTTGAAATGCGCATAATAAAATATATGGAACTCCTTTAACCATCTTTTGATCTTATATTATGCATACTCCAGTCCTACAAACTGTAGAGTGCTTCTTATCCGATATCTGCATTGCTTTATTGTACTACAATAAAACTCACCTCCTACATATATATATATATATATATACAGCTAGACCTGAACTAAGCCAGCAGTATTAGTTCGGATCTAGCTGTCGAAACGGCCGGAGCTCAGCCGTCGGGGTTCTGACTATTTGCCTCTTACCCACTCTACTACCCTAAGTATCGAGTACTCTGGTGCGTTATGGTCCACCTGTTTTTTTTACCACACTTTCTTTGTTTATATATATATATCCAAAATTAAAATTAAGGGTTGTCATGTCTGAGAGACATGCGCCATATCCACTGTAGAATAAGCTCAAAGATTCCAATGAATAGATCCGAGCATTTCATATCAACTAGAAATAGATTGACATATATATATATAAAATAAACATCTGAAACAATCACAGGGAATAATTTGTAAATATATATTTGAAGTTCTAGTTAAACTTTAATTAGTTACCTACCTAGCTATGTGTGCTTACATTCTTTACAAATTATTCCCTGTGATTGTTTCATATGTTTATTTTATATATATATACATCTCGGAGGTTGTTTTTCGTTATTTCGTGGGCAGAAATGCGATTCTCGATAATTTATGTTTATATATATATATATGAGGTGTCACGACAAAAAACACACAGTCCACGCTGTAATGTGGTCGTGTAGGCAACACGGTAAAAACCTCCCAGCCCCACACTGTAAATGTGGTTGGTGTTAGGAAGGGCATCCAGCTGTAGAAAACCCGCCAGACAGTCCTATGCGAGCAAGACAATCACTCTTGCCTCAAGTGGGAAAACTCCCGTCCAAATCCATGCAAGCGTGGAACACGGACGTTAAACGATGATGATGATGGTGATGATATATATATATATATATATATATATATATATATATATATATATATATATTATCATTGGTTTTATCATTTATTTTGTTTTGACCTGTTTAGCTTGATTTGCTTTTTGGCTGGTTGATGCTTTCTTGACCACTTTTTCAGTTTTGTATGGCTTCTTAACATATTGTCTAGCTCTAGTTTTTAATTATTGAGCTCTTTGCCAGTGTCATTTCTGATTTTTGAGTTTCGTTTCGCCTTTCATAGCCGCCGAAATTCGATTCTCGCTGAATCTATATTTATATTTGTATATATATATATTTATTTTTCATTCATACATATTTGTATTTGAAAAGTTGAATTGGCAGTCCAATTCAACTTTTCAAATACAAGTCGATGTTGTTACGGTATGTCAAATCTATTTATCTATAAAACTGTTTATATTGTATTTTGTCTGAGGAAGGCATAGCATATTGTTAATATGATATCCCTGAAATATATATAATGAAATAAATATGGTTTTATAAATATAGTTTCCATTTATTTAATATTGTAAATATACTCCAAATACTTGTCGAGTGCTTTTATATCAGTTATAAATATTTACTAGTTGTAACCCAACAATTTAAATATAACTTTCCATATATATATATATATATATATATATATATGAATCTGGAACTAGCTGTTGAAATGGCAAGAACTAGGCCATTGGGTTCCCAACTCTATAATATAAAACCCACTCTACTACCCCAAGTATGGAGTACTCTGTGAGTAATGGTCTAACCAGTTTCAAATTGAATCGACCTCTCTCTCTCTTTATATATATATATATATATATATATATATATATATATATAGTCCAGAATTAGCCGTCGAAACGGCTTGAGCTCAGCCGTCGGGGTCCTACTCGTTCCTGTTACCCACTCTACTACCCTAAGTATTGAGTACTCTGGTGCGTTATGGTCCACCTGGTTCCTTACCACATTTCCTTCGTTATATATATATATATATAATTATGTAATAAACAACACAAAACAATTATTCCATTCACCAAGGGTTTCACGAAGACAGGCGAGCTCAACAGAGACGTCTGAAATCGCTCATCAGAATGAAAAATTTAATATGGATGTAAGATATGAAATACATGTTTCATTCTGATGAGTGATTTCAGACGTCTCTGTTGAACTCGCCTGTCTTCGTGAAACCCTTGGTAAATGGAATAATTGTCTTGTGTTGTTTATTACATAATTAAATAGCTCTGTAGCATACATAGAGCACTCTCCCTTCCTTTACCCTTCCTACGGAAATACTTCATATATATATATATATATATATACATGTATATATATATATATGTATATATATATATATATATATGAGAGAGAGAGACTGGGAATAAGGAAAAACTAGGCAAGATTTCATTGATCCAGGAGATTTACTAACATGTGTTTCAGTTCACTGTACATTCCAATAATGTATAGCTGCCTACAAAAAACGAAAACCTACACCTCATCTTGTATGTGTATGTGTATACATATATAAGGTGCAGTGGAAGCTTTTCTGAATTGGGAGCGAGGGGGGGGGGGGGCACACAAGTTCAGTCAAATTAGTTGTTGTGAGTAGTTTGGCTGTTGTTATCAAATATCAACCCATATTTATAAAAAAAAACAACAACTTTGATATGCGATAAACATAACACGTACACAAAATTGTAGCATATATACAAATAGATGTTTGTTTTGGTAGTTTAGGGAGAAAATATATAATTATGGTGTTGAAGTAATATTTTCTTAAGTTTTGATTCTATATTTTTATGTGAAATAATTATAATAATAAAAATAATAATTGTTTCTACTTTTGGCAGAAGGCCAGCAATTGCCCAGTGTATTACTGGGGTCGATAAAATAAAGTTATTTTATCGACCCCATAAGGATGAAAGGCAAAGTTAACCTCGGCGGGATTTGAACTCAGAATGGAAAATAATAATAATAATAATAATGATTTCATTTATTAGCCACAAGGGCCGACATGTAGGGGACAATACAAAGACAGGGACAGTGGGGGTTTACAATAAGGTCGAGTAAAAGTGCACAATGGCAAGACTAATTTAACAATGAAAGTATAAAAATATAAAATAAACTGTGCATAAACATAACAAAATAAATTCCCCAATAGGGGGAATGAAATTATTGTGTACAGTGCTCAGGTGCACTACAACTCATCAAAGGTGCATGTATAGTACATAGAATAATATACAAATGTCAGGGAAGTGAATAGTGTACGAGTCATGATATACATGTGTGCATGTGTATGGAGGGGGGAATATTAGGTGTAGTGTTATTAATTATTGTATTAATTATTTGTCACAGCTCCGATACTATAGGCATGTGGTTAGAATGTTTAACCTATATTTACTCTTGTAATTTCACGGTAAAGGCTTTAACTCACATAATATCTGACATAATATAGAATCTATGAAATGTTGATATCTATTTGGAGAACAATAACTTAACATCAGTATAAGCGGCCAGTTATGGTCAGTTTGAACAAAAGGAGATGAGAGAATTCTGGCCAGATATGGCCGGTTTAAATGCTAAAGGCTTAAGGACAGAATCACTGGCCAAACCAACTGGCAGAAGTCCCAGGGGTAGATAGACCCTAAGCAATATGGTTGGATAACATCCATGAGCTTGGCTAGTGTCGCTCGGGGGATCCAGTCAGATCAGTTGGAGATGGTTGCTTCTGACAGGACCCATTTGAAAGGGTACTTAAGGACTCTGCCCCCCACAACCCTCTCAGGCAAGGGCCTTCCTTCAGGGGAGTACCAGGGGACAAGTGCCCTCACCACTTTTTTAAATGCCTATATTCTTCTTCACAAATATTTTAATGTGGGAGCGGAGAGGGAGGCAACATTTGATAGTCTAGAAATTCATCATCAGCATCATTGGAAAGTTTTTTTTTTCATATATATATATGTGTATATATATATATATATATATATATATGTGTGTGTGTATAAATGTGTATATATATGTGTGTATATGTATATATGTATGTATGTATATATGTATATATATATGTGTGTGTATAAATGTGTATATATGTGTGTATATGTATATATGTGTATATATATATATATATTTATATATATATGTGTATAAATGTGTATATATATGTGTGTATATGTATATATGTATATATATATATGTGTGTGTATAAATGTGTATATATATGTGTGTATATGTATGTATATATATATATATATATACAGTAATCTGGTGGGCTCTTAGAAAACTAGGAGTAGATGAATGGCTTGTGAAAGCGGTACAAGCCATGTATAGGGGAGCAGTCAGCAAAGTTAGGATTGGCAATGAGTATAGCGAGGAATTTAGCGTACAGGTTGGGGTCCACCAGGGCTCTGTTCTTAGCCCTCTCCTGTTCATCATAGTCCTGCAGGCAATAACGGAGGAGTTTAAGACCGGATGCCCATGGGAACTCCTGTATGCTGATGACCTCGCACTCATAGCTGAATCTATGGTAGAACTAGAGAATAAATTCCAAACCTGGAAGCAGGGACTAGAGAGAAAGGGCCTCAAAGTCAACATGACAAAGACTAAGGTCCTTATAAGTAGACGAGAAAACAGAACCCAGATCCCCTCGGAAATGGCCTTGCTCAGTATGTAGGAAAGGTGTAGGTAGGAACTCCATTCTCTGCCCCAAATGCAAACAATGGGTACACAAGAGATGTAGCGGGATCTCAGGAAGCTTAATTAAGAATGTAGGATTCACATGCAGCAGCTGTGCTGAAACAGCAAGCAAACAGCCACAGGAAACAAGTACCACCAATCTCTGGGAGGGCCCTGTAGAAACAGTAGACAGCTTCTGCTACCTAGGTGACCGAATTAGCAACGGAGGTGGGTGCTCAGAAAGTACAATAACTAGGGTAAGAACGGGATGGAAGAAGTTTAGGGAACTACTACCACTGCTAGCTGCAAAAGGCTTCTCCCTCAGAATGAAAGGCAGACTGTATGATGCGTGTATCCGAACAGCGATGTTGCATGGTAGTGAGACCTGGGCGCTGAAGGTGGAAGACTTACGTAGATTAGAGAGAAACGAAGCCTGCATGCTCCGATGGATGTGTAACAGTAATATACGTGAACGACAAAGCATAAAGGAATTGAGAGAGAGACTGAGCATAAGAGGAATCAAATGCTGCGTGCAGGAGAGGCGGTTACGCTGGTATGGACATGTGATGCGTATGAAGGATGACAGCTGCATAAAAAGGTGCAGAGCACTAGAAGTTGATGGAAACCGCGGAGTGGGGAGACCCAAGATGACTTGGGATGAGGTGATAAAAGCCGACCTTACCCAACTACACCTCTCAAAGTCAATGACACACGACCGTGACTTCTGGCGTCACGCAGTAATACAGGGTACCCGACCTCCCATGGGTACATGCTGAAGCATATAAACAATATGCCCCCCCCCCCCCCCCCCCCCACCGCAAGGTGGTCGTGGAGGTGCCACGGCAAAAAAGCACCCAGCCCACACTGTAAAGTGGACGTGTAGGCGCCACGAAAAAGCACCCAGCACTCACTGTAAATGAGGTTGGTGTTAGGAAGGGCATCCAGCTGTAGAAATCAAGCCAGATCAGTTCCTGTATGAGCAAGGCATGGTCAGCCGACCAGACACTGCCCACAACAGGACAACCTGTCTAACCCATGCTAGCGTGGAAGAACGGACGTAAAACGGTGATGATGATGATGATACATATATAATATATATATATACAATTGCTGAACTAAACTAAAAGAAGTGCAACAAATTATTCTATCTTTCAACGAAAATAGAAATCTGGGAAACTCGAGCTTTCACACTTTCTGTAAAATTAATAAATGCTGTTTCTTTAGGAACTAAATCTTGGGTAGTTAAGCTACATAAACACATGGAAAAGTTACTAACTCTGTAAATTGTTTTTAAGTTATATATACACACACACCACCACAATCATCATCATCATCATCATCATCATCATCATCCTCATCATCATCATCATTTTACGTTCGCTTTTCCCTGCTTGCAAGGGTGGGATGGGAACTGATTCTGGCTTGATTTCTACAGCTGGATGCCCTTCCTAACACTAACCTCATTTACAGTGAGTGCTGGGTGCTTTTTTTTTCCGTGGCGCCTACACGTCCACTTTACAGTGAGTGCTGGGTGCTTTTTTGCCGTGGCACCTCCACGACCACTTTGCAGTCCCTATCATCTCATTTCTACAGCTGAGTAAACTGGAGCAATGTGAAATAAAGTGTCTTGCTCAAGGAAACAACACATCACCCGGTCTGAGAATTGAATTCACAACCTTTTGATTGCAAGGCCAATGCTCTAACCACTAAGCCATGTGCCTCCATATATATATATCATCATCATCATCATCGTTTAACGTCTATCTTCCACGCTAGCATGGGTTAGACGGGAATTGTCGCATTTGAGGTAAGATTGGTCGGGTGACCGTGTCTCGCTTGTATAGGACTGTATCCGGCAGGTTTTCAACGGCTGGATGCCCTTCCTAACACCAACCACGTTTACAGTGTGGACTGGGAGCTTTTTACCGTGTTACC
>OZ024759.1:32630969-32635969 GCA_964016885.1 Eledone cirrhosa | reverse complement strand
GACAAAGGGTAGGGTCCTTTACTGCCAGTGGTTTAACTGTGCGATCGGGTGTCCCAATTATTTCTACATACATACACACATAATAGATATATGTACACACACACAGTGACACTGCAATAACTGAATTAATTCTTGCTAGCAGAGAAAATAAAGATTGAATAGCAATGATGATGATGATGATGATGATGATGATGGTGATGATGACGATGATGATGACGCGCAGGTCAAAGTACAATCTTCTCTCTTAAGGCAGATAAACAACAACAACAACTACAAATAAAACAAAAACAAAAAAAAAAGATATTTTGAATACTGATAGAGTTTGATATTTGAATAAAAACCATGATCGTCACGGCTGGAACATTCTAGATAATATATGTTAACTAGTTCTGGGGTGGGTGGGGGAGCTAAACAACACACACACACACACATATATATATATATATATATATATATATATATATATATACAATATATTAACAAATGGAAACTATATTTATAAAACATATATATTTTATTATACATATTTCAAGGGCCACCAGAGCAAACTATGATGTGCTTTCATCAGATAAAATATAATATAGGTTAGTTTTATAAATAAATATTGACATACCCTTAAAAAATGCAACCATTCTGGTTGGAATCTCCTGGATAGTTATAAAAATATTTAGCTTGTTGTATCCCAACAAATTAAATATAACCTCTACAAGGCGGTGGATTGGCAGTATCGGTAGAGGGTCGGACGCCATGCTTTGAAGCATAGAGTTACCTCCCTGTATGATCTGAGTTCAAATCCCGCCGAGGTTAACTTTGCCTTTCATCCTTACGGGGCCGATAAAATAAAGTACCAGTAATGCACTGGGTAATTTGCTGGCCTTGTGCCTAAAGTAGAAACAATTATTTGTGCTACAACAAAAATAAACATACATTTCATCTCTAATTTCTGCTGTTGACATCATTATTGTGTTACTCGTGTCTCAATAACATTTATAATCCATGCTGCTAAATATATATATATATATATATATATATATATATATATATATATATTTTAACATAAAAACAGGTAGAATTCCCCAAACTAATCAGATCAGAGCAAACAACACGGACACTCTATCTCAAAATTATTTTTGAAAAGCATTTAGAAATGCGCAACCGGTAAAAACTTAAAAACTTAAAACCACAACTGAATACTAACCCATACAATCACTAATACTCTTTTATTCCTAATTAAACCATTTTTCAACTGTGAACAATTTGTCAGCATTTTCTATTCCGTTTACCAATATATATATATATATATATATATATATATATATATATATATACACACACATATATATATACACACACACACACACACACAGATTTATGGAGCACATGACGAGAGCTTCTGTTAAAAAAACATCTTGAAAGATGCCACAGATAAGATATTGTGGTCACCATAAAGTCAAAAGAAAGGAATACAGGCAATTTCAGAATTAAAGAGGCCATTATTATCGACCAGAAAAAAACAAAACACAGATAAATAACAGATTGGAAATGCATGAAGCAGAGTGGTTACAATAGCAACTCCACGTATGCATATTTTAGACACTTAGACTATTTAGGGAAGAACACAGCCATTATTAGTTTTTGTTTTGAACCAATTTCTGTTTCACATTTGAAAAGAAGGTTATAGCTCTGAAATATCATGTGGAAATATGTATACTGAGTAAAATATGACTTGGTTTTATTTGCCATCTTTGCCCTTTATATATCTCTACTGCACATTGGACTGGCTTTTTGAAACTTTTCAGTTGTTTATTATCTATATAGATCATCATTGTCAACATCATCATCACCGTTTTACGTCCATTCTTCCACACTAGCATGGGTTAGACGGGTTTTCCTGTTGTGGGCAATGCCAGGTCAGGTGACCATATCTTGCTCATATAGAACTGATTTTACATATACATATACATATCTATATATCAACATCATTTAACGTCTATCTTCCACGCTAGCATGGGTTAAACGAGGAATTGTCCCACTTGAGGCAAGATTGATCAGGTGACTGAGTCTCGCTTGTATAGGACTGTATCTGGCAGGTTTTCTATGGCTGGATGCCCTTCCTAACACCAACCACATTTACAGTGTGGACTGGGAGCCTTTTTACCATGTTTTCTACATGACTACTTTACAACATGGACTGGGTTTTTTTTTGTTGTGACACCTACACAAACTCTTTAGTTTGGACTGCATCTTGTGGTAACAACATACATATATATAATAAGTTTCGATAGTAATGTGCTAGAGTGGTTTGACGTTATATTTTTGTAGTTGGACAACATAGATTTTCCATGCATTATGCTGTTGTTTTAAACTTTTAAATGTAAACAATTCTGCTGCTGGCTGTCGAGTGTTTTGGTGAGGTTTATTATGAGGTTTTTAATCTTAAATAACTGATTTTGACAAGTCCCAGGAAGGGGATGAAAAGTTTGTAAATTAACATTTAATGTATTAATATTTGGTGTCTATTTTAATGAATAATTTACTTCATGCATAATTTTTATTTTTAGGATTTTTAGGATTTTGTATAATGCTTGTTTGGAAAACTTTTTCTAAAAAGTATGAAACAGCCTTTTGTACTGCTTATTATAATAAATTACTCTGTTTTGAGCTGTTTTTAACTTCTCCACCTCTGCTGCTAATTTCTTATACTGTTTTTGTAAAAAAACTATCTATTTCATATATATATATATATAATTGGTGTTGGATGCTTAAAGCGTCCATATGCGGTAGGCCGTATGAGCACTCAATGCCCTCATAGAGCAGAGTATGATATCACAGAAAAAAAGAGAATCAGTGTTGCAACGACTGTCCAATAAATTCCATTTGTCGCAACACTGATTCTTTTTTTTTTCTGTGATATATATATATATATATATACATATATATACATATATATATATTTAGTTAGAAAGTGAGCAACACAATATATAACTATCCATTGCCAAAGGTTTCAGGATCCTAGACAATATTAACATATGTCTAGTTCGTTCATCACATGAAATATTTCATCTGATGAGCAAACTAGACATATGTTAATATAGGGTCCAGAAACATTTGGTAATGGAGTAGTTATATTGTGTTGTTTACTTTCTAATTAAAGAGCTCTGTATTATACATAGAGCACTCTTTTTTCTTTTTCTTTTTCTTTTTCTTCGGAAATACTTAACACACACACACATATACATATATACATATATATATATATATATATATTTATAAATGAGCGGAACAAGTAATCATCAAACAATCTTTTAAATAAATTAAAAAACGATTTAAATATTCACCTGTTCTATTGCCGTTACCGACGGTTTCACTAATCAAAAGATTGGAAATCCAGAGAATTTCCAATGGAAAGAATTAGATCTTCAGACAGCTATTTCCATACCATAAGGGTATAAAGCCTCATAGTAAGAGAATTTATCACTTCCTGCCTGTTGCATGGGGTCTGGCCATTAAAGTAACCTCCACACAAAAATAGACCATAAGTAAAAGCGGGATATTATAAACTTGTTGATCATGCTGCTAAAAATAGCAGCGCGATACAACGTGTTGTTCTCTACATATAGGAGAAAAAATATAATAGGGTATATATATATATGGTAGTATTGGGGTTTTCCAATATAGATCTAAAGATGGGAGAAGCTCTATACTAACCAGTTTCCTCGATACAGCAGTAATTTGAAATCAGCTGAGGTTGTTCTCAGTCATTGTAGATTTCCTCCTCTGATCTAACTACATACTACAAGGATGGGTATCTCTACATGGTCAGTAAAAACAAGCTGCTAGAAATAGCAACCAAGTCTCCCTCAAATCACACACACACCCTGTGTCCCATCATCTTTGGAAAAGAACACATCAGATAATGTGGAGTTCCTGTGTTTCATGCACATCGAGGAGTACTTGGGGGTGCTTATGGTAGGAGGGTTGGCTGAAAAGAACATAGGCTGACCAAGATACTCTCATGGAATGACCAAATGAGGTTTATTATTCAAAGGCGATGGATTGGCAAATTCGGTAGCGGGTCGGACGCCATGCTTTGATGCATACAGTTACGGCCCTTGCCATTCTGAGTTCAAATCCCGCCGAGGTTAACTTTGCCTTTCATCCTTACAGGGTCGATAAAATAAAGTACCAGTAATGCACTGGGATAATTGCTGGCCTTGTGCCAAAAGTAGAAACAATCATTCAACATAGTTCCTAGAAATAAACAATACAGTTATTAATAAGAAGAGTTGAAATTAATGCATGCAAAATTTCACAGCTCTAGCATCATTCCTTCATAGTCAGTCTATGGACTTTTCAGCCTACCCTTGTAAGATGTGATGGTCACAGCTGGAACAACTTTCACAGTAGGTCATCTAGTACAAAAGCGGTATATCACCTTGATCACCTTGACCAACCAGTCTGTCAGGCGTCCATTCGGCGCCACTGGTCACAGCACGCCGTCCATTCCTCTCTGGATCGTGCTTTCCTCATCCATGTAGTCCCAATCGTATTCTTAAAATCGTAACTCCACCTTCGTGGAGGCCTGCCACTTGGTCGTTTCCGCAATGTTATATGGCAGTGAAACTTGGGCTACAATGAAGAGAGAAGAGCAGAGGCTGGTAATGGCTCAAAGAGCCATGGAGAGATCAATGTTAGGAATCTCGTTGAGAAAAGTGGTATATATTTCTACGTAATCTCCATATTTATCCATTGCTACCCTCCTCCCTATAAGTGTCCCTGTCTCTCTCTCTCACACACAACATCACTTATTATCTACCCACGTACAATAGGGTGAAAGCGTGTCGACGTGGTCACTAGACCTGCTAGAAATAGCAGTCATATCTCCCTTGGATACTGTGATAGTCATGGCTGTTTCACTTCACTGTTGGAATGCCTTTGGTCAGGGCTGGCCTTAGGTTAAACAATCATCACCACCACAACCACCACCACCACCACCACCA
>OZ024759.1:32613469-32628469 GCA_964016885.1 Eledone cirrhosa | reverse complement strand
ATTTCTAACGAGAATGAAACGCGTAGATTACTTCCCTTGCTTTTATCGAGAATCTAATTGTAATACGTGACGTATTCTATTCTATAGCGATTAGGTCTTCAAAATGTTTATTATAAACATACAGAATATTTTCGAATATTCTATGTCTATATTCACATATATATCGCTATTTCAGAGCATTTATTCCAATTTCTAATTTCTGCCGGACCGGCAACCGCTCTTTCAAACCAGTTCCTGTACACAGCTAAGTATTCTATAAGTCTCTAGCTGTGTCATTCTCGATAAAAGCACTGGATATGTAGTCCTGATGATTTCTAACGAGAATGAAACGCGTAGATTACTTCCCTTGCTTTTATCGAGAATCTAATTGTAATACGTGACGTATTCTATTCTATAGCGATTAGGTCTTCAAAATGTTTATTATAAACATACAGAATATTTTCGAATATTCTATGTCTATATTCACATATATATCGCTATTTCAGAGCATTTATTCCAATTTCTAATTTCTGCCGGACCGGCAACCGCTCTTTCAAACCAGTTCCTGTACACAGCTAAGTATTCTATAAGTCTCTAGCTGTGTCATTCTCGATAAAAGCACTGGATATGTAGTCCTGATGATTTCTAACGAGAATGAAACGCGTAGATTACTTCCCTTGCTTTTATCGAGAATCTAATTGTAATACGTGACGTATTCTATTCTATAGCGATTAGGTCTTCAAAATGTTTATTATAAACATACAGAATATTTTCGAATATTCTATGTCTATATTCACATATATATCGCTATTTCAGAGCATTTATTCCAATATATATATATATATATATATATATATATATATATATATATATATATATATAGAGAGAGAGAGAGAGAGAGGTGTTTGAATAAATATATATATATATATATACTATATATATATATTCTATCATCATCATCATCATTCTATATATATATATATATATATATATTCTATCATCATCATCATTTTATATATGTATATATATATATATATTCTATCGCCATCATCATCATTCTATATATATATATATATATCATCATCACCGTTTAACGTCTATCTTCCATGCTAGCATGGGTTTAGACGGGAATTGTCCCACTTGAGGCAAGATTGGTCGTCTCTCTCATATTCTATATATATATATATATATATATATATCACTCATATTCTATATATATATATAGAATGATGATGATATATATATATATATATATATATATATGTGTATATGGAGGCAGATGGCTTTGTGGTTAGAGCATTGGCCTTGCAATCGAGTTCAATTCTCAGACCGGGTGATGTGTTGTTTCCTTGAGCAAGACACTTTATTTCACATTGCTCCAGTTTACTCAGCTGTAGAAATGAGATGATAGGGACCCCAGTCCACTGGAAGTGGTCGTGGGGGTGCCACGGAAAAAAAGCACCCAGCACTCACTGTAAATGAGGTTGGTGTTAGGAAGGGCATCCAGCTGTAGAAATCAAGCCAGAATCAGTTCCCGTCCCACCCTTGCAAGCAGGGAAAAAGCGGACGTAAAATGAAATGATGATGATATGTATATATATATATATATATATATATATATATATATATATATATATATATATATATATATAGAATGATGATGATGGTGATAGAATATATATATATAGAGAGAGAGGGGGAGATGAAGATATACAGATATACAGATATGGGAACATTTGAATAAAGATGGTGCAAGGTGGTGTGGAGTGGAGGGTGAATGTGGTGTTTATTTCCCAGAGTGTTGTGATGACAATATGTGATATATATGGATTGATTTAATCCATACAACACACCACCATGACACAAATACTATCACATTACCACCACCACCACCACCACTACCACACCACCATCAATACAACAACACCACTGTCACCACACCACTGTCACCACACCACTATTACCACTACCATCACCATCAATACAACACTACCACTACCACTACCACACCACCATCAATATACCACTACCACCACCAATACACCACTACCACTACCATCAATACACCTTTACCATTACCACTACACCACTACCACTACCATCAATACAACACCACCACCACACCACCATCAATACAACACCACCACCACTGCCACCACCATCAATACACCACCACCACCACTGCCACCACAATCAATGCAACACCACCACCAATACAACACCACCACCACCACTGCCACCACCATCAATACAACACCACCACCACCAGCACTACCACCACAATCAATGCAACACCACCACCACTGCCACCATCAATACACCACCACCACCACCACACCACCATCAATACAGCACCACCACCACCACCACCACTACCACCACAATCAATGCATCACCACCATCAATACAACACCACCACCACCACCACACCACCATCAATACAACACCAACACCACCATCAATCAAAGTTAATCATATAGACTCCAGTACTTAACTGGTATTTCAAAATATCGACCCCAGAAGGATGAAAGGCAAAGTTGACTTCGGTGGGATTTGAACTCAGAACGTAAAAAGTTGTAGCTAAATACAGCAACGCATTTTGTCTGAGATTCTACTGACAAGCCACCATCCTTGAAATATTTAACATAAGTTAAAACAAGTTACTGTGTTATGTAATAAACAACATCAACTATGGAAGGCAATTGGAGACAGAACTGAAATATGTAAGATAATTGTTTCTACTTTTGGCACAAAGCCAGCAATTATCCAGTACATTCCTGGTACTTTATTTTATCGACCTCTGTATGGATGAAAGGCAAAGTTAACCTCGGCTGAAATATTTTCCAGTTCCAGTGTTATGTTATAAACAACCTCAACTTTGGAAGAAAATAACTGACATACTCTCAGGTCCCAAATAGTAAGGGGGCAGGGCATAAGCGGTAGGGTTGGAAACAGCAAGGGGAGTTGGAATAAGTGGAAGTTCGGTAATTGTGCGTGAATGACCAAGCATGGATGTGTTGAGAGAGAAGCTGTGTTTAAGAGGGATAAGTTGTAGTGTGCGGGAGAGAAGACTGCGATGGTATGGACATGTGATGCGCATGGAGGATGACCGCTGGGTAAAGAAGTGCCAAGAAATCCCAGTGGAAGGAAGACGCAGTAGAAGAAGACCACGAAAAACATAGGCAGAGGCAGTGAGAGCTGACCTCGGATCGCTGGAGCTCATGGAGGAGATGACGAAGGACCGTGACGAGTGGAGAGATGCTGTGCTGAATAGGACCCGTCCCACCCTTGCAAGCAGGGAAAAACGAATGTAAAATGATGATGAATTAGTTGTTTAGTTTACATATTGAGACCCCAACCAATTCCATTTATTTTATAATGTATGGGATTTCTAGCAATGTACTTTTTTTGTCATGTTTAATGTTTTTTAATTAATGTCTAAAGAAAATTAATTGTCGCGGTAATGAAACTTAAAATAAAACTTCAAAGTAAAAATAGCACTTAAAATAAAATTTCGCTGGAGATAGATTAGTTAAAGATAATAAGCAGGGGTTGGGGGTAAGAGGTGAAATAAGAGTGGGGTGGTGTTGTATAACAGTGGAGGGTGGGGTGAAAAAATCTGAAAAATATTTAACATAATGAAACAATGTAATGAATATCAATAAATTTATACCTCATGTCCATAACCTTGATGGGCAGAATTGTCATGAGTAGACAGGTTTGGAGTGGTGTCAACACTGGAGTATGTAGGAGTAGACAGGTTTGGAGTGGTGTCAACACTGGAGTATGTAGGAGTAGACAGGTTTGGAGTGGTGTCAACACTGGAGTATGTAGGAGTAGACAGGTTTGGAGTGGTGTCAACACTGGAGTATGTAGGAGTAGACAGGTTTGGAGTGGTGTCAACACTGGAGTATGTAGGAGTAGACAGGTTTGGAGTGGTGTCAACACTGGAGTATGTAGGGGTAGACAGGTTTGGAGTGGTGTCAACACTGGAGTATGTAGGAGTAGACAGGTTTGGAGTGGTGTCAACACTGGAGTATGTAGGAGTAGACAGGTTTGGAGTGGTGTCAACACTGGAGTATGTAGGGGTAGACAGGTTTGGAGTGGTGTCAACACTGGAGTATGTAGGAGTAGACAGGTTTGGAGTGGTGTCAACACTGGAGTATGTAGGAGTAGACAGGTTTGGAGTGGTGTCAACACTGGAGTATGTAGGAGTAGACAGGTTTGGAGTGGTGTCAACACTGGAGTATGTAGGGGTAGACAGGTTTGGAGTGGTGTCAACACTGGAGTATGTAGGAGTAGACAGGTTTGGAGTGGTGTCAACACTGGAGTATGTAGGAGTAGACAGGTTTGGAGTGGTGTCAACACTGGAGTATGTAGGGGTAGACAGGTTTGGAGTGGTGTCAACACTGGAGTATGTAGGAGTAGACAGGTTTGGAGTGGTGTCAACACTGGAGTATGTAGGGGTAGACAGGTTTGGAGTGGTGTCAACACTGGAGTATGTAGGGGTAGACAGGTTTGGAGTGGTGTCAACACTGGAGTATGTAGGTAGTCAAGTTTGGAGTGGTGTCAACACTGGAGTATGTAGGGGTAGACAGGTTTGGAGTGGTGTCAACACTGGAGTATGTAGGAGTAGACAGGTTTGGAGTGGTGTCAACACTGGAGTATGTAGGTAGTCAAGTTTGGAGTGGTGTCAACACTGGAGTATGTAGGAGTAGACAGGTTTGGAGTGGTGTCAACACTGGAGTATGTAGGGGTAGACAGGTTTGGAGTGGTGTCAACACTGGAGTATGTAGGGGTAGACAGGTTTGGAGTGGTGTCAACACTGGAGTATGTAGGGGTAGACAGGTTTGGAGTGGTGTCAACACTGGAGTATGTAGGAGTAGACAGGTTTGGAGTGGTGTCAACACTGGAGTATGTAGGGGTAGACAGGTTTGGAGTGGTGTCAACACTGGAGTATGTAGGGGTAGTCAAGTTAGGAGTGGTATCAACACTGGAGTATGTAGGGGTAGACAGGTTTGGAGTGGTGTCAACACTGGAGTATGTAGGGGTAGACAGGTTTGGAGTGGTGTCAACACTGGAGTATGTAGGGGTAGACAGGTTTGGAGTGGTGTCAACACTGGAGTATGTAGGGGTAGACAGGTTTGGAGTGGTGTCAACACTGGAGTATGTAGGGGTAGACAGGTTTGGAGTGGTGTCAACACTGGAGTATGTAGGAGTAGACAGGTTGGGAGTGGTGTCAACACTGGAGTATGTAGGGGTAGACAGGTTTGGAGTGGTGTCAACACTGGAGTATGTAGGGGTAGACAGGTTTGGAGTGGTGTCAACACTGGAGTATGTAGGAGTAGACAGGTTTGGAGTGGTGTCAACACTGGAGTATGTAGGGGTAGACAGGTTTGGAGTGGTGTCAACACTGGAGTATGTAGGTAGTCAAGTTAGGAGTGGTATCAACACTGGAGTATGTAGGTAGTCAAGTTAGGAGTGGTATCAACACTGGAGTATGTAGGTAGTCAAGTTAGGAGTGGTATCAACACTGGAGTATGTAGGTAGTCAAGTTGGGAGTGGTATCAACACTGGAGTATGTAGGTAGTCAAGTTAGGAGTGGTATCAACACTGGAGTATGTAGGTAGTCAAGTTAGGAGTGGTATCAACACTGGAGTATGTAGGTAGTCAAGTTAGGAGTGGTATCAACACTGGAGTATGTAGGTAGTCAAGTTAGGAGTGGTATCAACACTGGAGTATGTAGGTAGTCAAGTTAGGAGTGGTATCAACACTGGAGTATGTAGGTAGTCAAGTTAGGAGTGGTATCAAACCTGGAGTATGTAGGTAGTCAAGTTAGGAGTGGTATCAACACTGGAGTATGTAGGTAGTCAAGTTAGGAGTGGTATCAACACTGGAGTATGTAGGTAGTCAAGTTAGGAGTGGTATCAACACTGGAGTATGTAGGTAGTCAAGTTAGGAGTGGTATCAAACCTGGAGTATGTAGGTAGTCAAGTTAGGAGTGGTATCAACACTGGAGTATGTAGGTAGTCAAGTTAGGAGTGGTATCAACACTGGAGTATGTAGGTAGTCAAGTTAGGAGTGGTATCAACACTGGAGTATGTAGGTAGTCAAGTTAGGAGTGGTATCAAACCTGGAGTATGTAGGTAGTCAAGTTAGGAGTGGTATCAACACTGGAGTATGTAGGTAGTCAAGTTAGGAGTGGTATCAACACTGGAGTATGTAGGTAGTCAAGTTAGGAGTGGTATCAAACCTGGAGTATGTAGGTAGTCAAGTTAGGAGTGGTATCAACACTGGAGTATGTAGGTAGTCAAGTTAGGAGTGGTATCAACACTGGAGTATGTAGGTAGTCAAGTTAGGAGTGGTATCAAACCTGGAGTATGTAGGTAGTCAAGTTAGGAGTGGTATCAACACTGGAGTATGTAGGTAGTCAAGTTAGGAGTGGTATCAACACTGGAGTATGTAGGTAGTCAAGTTAGGAGTGGTATCAAACCTGGAGTATGTAGGTAGTCAAGTTAGGAGTGGTATCAACACTGGAGTATGTAGGTAGTCAAGTTAGGAGTGGTATCAAACCTGGAGTATGTAGGTAGTCAAGTTAGGAGTGGTATCAACACTGGAGTATGTAGGTAGTCAAGTTAGGAGTGGTATCAACACTGGAGTATGTAGGTAGTCAAGTTAGGAGTGGTATCAAACCTGGAGTATGTAGGTAGTCAAGTTAGGAGTGGTATCAACACTGGAGTATGTAGGTAGTCAAGTTAGGAGTGGTATCAACACTGGAGTATGTAGGTAGTCAAGTTAGGAGTGGTATCAACACTGGAGTATGTAGGTAGTCAAGTTAGGAGTGGTATCAAACCTGGAGTATGTAGGTAGTCAAGTTAGGAGTGGTATCAACACTGGAGTATGTAGGTAGTCAAGTTAGGAGTGGTATCAACACTGGAGTATGTAGGTAGTCAAGTTAGGAGTGGTATCAACACTGGAGTATGTAGGTAGTCAAGTTAGGAGTGGTATCAAACCTGGAGTATGTAGGTAGTCAAGTTAGGAGTGGTATCAACACTGGAGTATGTAGGTAGTCAAGTTAGGAGTGGTATCAACACTGGAGTATGTAGGTAGTCAAGTTAGGAGTGGTATCAAACCTGGAGTATGTAGGTAGTCAAGTTAGGAGTGGTATCAACACTGGAGTATGTAGGTAGTCAAGTTAGGAGTGGTATCAAACCTGGAGTATGTAGGTAGTCAAGTTAGGAGTGGTATCAAACCTGGAGTATGTAGGAGTTGTTGGCAGGAATTTACTGAGATGGCAATACTTATCTCGTCAGGAGATCTCTGATTTGAACTTGCTAGGGGTGCTGTCAAGTGCTGTACAACTGGAAAGAAAATCAGTGATGTGAAAACTAAGACACTTGTCCTCTCAAGAAAGCCTGTGTAGTGCACTCTACATGTGAATGGAGTTCCACTGAAACAGGTGGAGAAGTTCAAGTATCTTGGCGTTGTGTTCACGAGTGATGGAAGGCATGAGGCTGAATTACCATATTTCCTGGTGTCAAAGACGCTACTTTTTTCCTAAAATAAGTCTAAAAAATCTACCATTGTATCCTTGGAAGCCAAAGGTTGTTTATTATTTTTTTTCAAATTTTGGGTTGTTTGTGCCATTTACGGAGAGGATGCTATAGCTGCGAAGACTGCTTGAGATTGGTTTGCCAAGTTAAAAAATGGCAACTTCGACCTGGATGATGCGCCTCGCTCTGGACGACCTACCGAGTTAGACGAAGACCATTTGAAGAGGCTTTTGAAAGAAGACGGTCGCCAAACATGCAGAGAATTGGCCGAGAAGATGAACAGCAATGCAATGACAATCTCCCGCTACCTTCAATCAATTGGTTTTAATCAAAAACTTAGAGCTTGGATGCCACACGAGCTTACTAAAAACAAAAAAACAATCGTATTCAAATTGGTGTTCAACATCTCGGCTGACACTGAGCAACACCCGGCCACAAGCAATGATTCTTATATAGTATTGTCACGGGAGATGAGAATTGGTGTCTCTACGTCAATATGAAGCAAAGAAAGGAGTGGGTGTCTTGAATGTATGTGTATATATATATATATATATATATATATATATATATATATATATATACACACACATTCAAGACACCCACTCCTTCCTTTGCTTCATGCTTCATATTGACGTAGAGACACCATTTCTCATCTCCCATGACATATATATATATATATATATATATATATATATATATATATATATATATATGTATATATATATATAGTGACGAAACATAAGTCAATTGCGTGAACTCATAATCCTTTATTTACTGCTATATATATTTTGAAGATAGCCATTGAATGGCTATGACCTCATCAGGCAGTTAGTCAGTTCTTAGATATGCCAGCTCTGTGTTTATAGTATTGATGGTATCAAAGCCTTGGGACACACACATATATATATATATATATATATATATATATATATATATATATATATATATATATATATTATATATATATATATACACACACCCCAATCTAAGCTTTGCGATTGCTTGATGACAGTCGGAGGGGAGGGGGGTTCTCGCATTATACTGGTTGGATGCCCTTCCTGACAACTTATGATATATATATATCCACCTTCCCTACAGTCAGTAGGCCCCTCCAAACCAAACATACACCCTAACTCATTACCCCACTCCATCCTCCCACTCCCACCAACACCACCCTTTCTCTATAAAGTTATATTGGTACCACAACATCCAGTCCAAACTAATGTCACAACAAAAAAACACAGTCCACGCTGTAATGTGGCCGTGTAGGTAACACAGTAAAAAGCTCCCAGTCCACACTGTAATGTGGCCGTGTAGGTAACACAGTAAAAAGCTCCCAGTCCACACTGTAATGTGGCCGTGTAGGTAACACAGTAAAAAGCTCCCAGTCCACGCTGTAATGTGGCCGTGTAGGTAACACGGTAAAAAGCTCCCAGTCCACACTGTAATGTGGCCGTGTAGGTAACACAGTAAAAAGCTCCCAGTCCACGCTGTAATGTGGCCGTGTAGGTAACACAGTAAAAAGCTCCCAGTCCACGCTGTAATGTGGCCGTGTAGGTAACACGGTAAAAAGCTCCCAGTCCACGCTGTAATGTGGCCGTGTAGGTAACACGGTAAAAAGCTCCCAGTCCACGCTGTAATGTGGCCGTGTAGGTAACACGGTAAAAAGCTCCCAGTCCACGCTGTAATGTGGCCGTGTAGGTAACACAGTAAAAAGCTCCCAGTCCACGCTGTAATGTGGCCGTGTAGGTAACACAGTAAAAAGCTCCCAGTCCACGCTGTAATGTGGCCGTGTAGGTAACACGGTAAAAAGCTCCCAGTCCACGCTGTAATGTGGCCGTGTAGGTAACACAGTAAAAAGCTCCCAGTCCACACTGTAATGTGGCCGTGTAGGTAACACGGTAAAAAGCTCCCAGTCCACGCTGTAATGTGGCCGTGTAGGTAACACAGTAAAAAGCTCCCAGTCCACGCTGTAATGTGGCCGTGTAGGTAACACAGTAAAAAGCTCCCAGTCCACGCTGTAATGTGGCCGTGTAGGTAACACAGTAAAAAGCTCCCAGTCCACGCTGTAATGTGGCCGTGTAGGTAACACGGTAAAAAGCTCCCAGTCCACGCTGTAATGTGGCCGTGTAGGTAACACAGTAAAAAGCTCCCAGTCCACACTGTAATGTGGCCGTGTAGGTAACACGGTAAAAAGCTCCCAGTCCACGCTGTAATGTGGCCATGCAGGTAACACGGTAAAAACCTCCCAGTCCACACTGTAAATGTAGTTGGTGTTAGGAAGGGCATCCAGCCGTAGAAAACCTGCCAGACAGTCCTATACGAGCGAGACACGGTCTTCTAACCAATCTTGTCTCAAGTGGGACAACTCCCGTCTAACCCATGCTAGCTTGGAAGATAGACGTTAAATGATGATGATGATGATGATGATGACACATACATTCAAGACACATACACACATGTACACATACAGACACATAATTTTGTTGTATATATATATATACAACAAAATTTAATATACGGCTTCTACAGGACTAGAACTATTTCATTGGAAGGAAATCATCTGGAAAAGCCATTTCTATATTAAATTTTGTTATGTACAATCTACTAATGTATTGAGTACCTTACTGACCATGGCTACCCTCATTGAACCCGAGACTCACTCACACATACACATAACACACACACACACACACATATATATATATATATATATATATATATATATATATATATATGCAGGCATACATCCAACATACTTACCACTAGGCCACACGCCTCATACCACTAAGCCACATGAATAAATGGCGTGTGTATCTGGTTTGGTATAGCTACATGGCAAAAGCTGCATGTCGTAAGAGTTAACTAAAAGAGTTGGTGTGTTATATTATGTCACCAACACAAGGAAGGTTGCTGTGCCCTTGACACAACTGAACAATCCTCCCAACCTTTTGTTCAGCAAGGTTGCTATAGCTGAATGCCCTTCCTATTATCAACAACCTTACAGGGTGAACTGGGTGTATTTTTTGTACAATAATTGTAGTGCAGACTGTTATGGTGACTGAACAGTGCTCTCAAACTCTTTTTGCTATGATTTCTATATCCACCATCACTACAACACCACCACACCACACCACACCACACCACACCATCATTGCTACAAATACTACCAATACAAGCTATCACATCACCACTACAGCATCACAATACACAATCACCACCACTACCACCATCACCACACCATCATTGTTAAAATATACTAGTAATACACAATCACCACCACCACTACCACCACATTATCATCACCACCACCACACAACCACTACCACCGCACTATCACCACCGCACTATCACCACCACACTAGCACCACCGCATTATCACCACCGCACTATCACCACCACACTATCACCACCGCATTATCACCACCGCACTATCACCACCACACTATCACCACCGCATTATCACCACCACACTAGCACCACCGCATTATCACCACCGCACTATCACCACCACACTATCACCACCGCATTATCACCACCGCACTATCACCACCACACTATCACCACCGCATTATCACCACCACACTAGCACCACCACACTATCACCACCACACTATCACCACCGCATTATCACCACCGCACTATCACCACCGCACTATCACCACCACACTAGCACCACCGCATTATCACCACCGCACTATCACCACCGCACTATCACCACCACACTATCACCACCGCATTATCACCACCGCACTATCACCACCGCACTATCACCACCACACTAGCACCACCACACTATCACCACTGCACTATCACCACTGCACTATCACCACCGCACTATCACCACCGCACTATCACCACCGCATTATCACCACCGCACTATCACCACCGCACTATCACCACCACACTAGCACCACCACACTAGCACCACCACACTATCACCACTGCACTATCACCACTGCACTATCACCACCGCACTATCACCACCGCACTATCACCACCGCACTATCACCACCGCATTATCACCACCGCACTATCACCACCGCACTATCACCACCGCACTATCACCACCACACTATCACCACCACACTATCACCACTGCACTATCACCACCGCACTATCACCACCGCACTATCACCACCACACTATCACCACCGCACTATCACCACCACACTAGCACCACCACACTAGCACCACCACACTATCACCACCGCACTATCACCACCGCACTATCACCACCGCATTATCACCACCACACTATCACCACCGCACTATCACCACCGCACTATCACCACCGCACTATCACCACCACACTAGCACCACCACACTAGCACCACCACACTATCACCACTGCACTATCACCACCACACTATCACCACCGCATTATCACCACCGCACTATCACCACCACACTATCACCACCGCACTATCACCACCACACTATCACCACCGCACTATCACCACCACACTATCACCACCACACTAGCACCACCACACTATCACCACCGCACTATCACCACCGCACTATCACCACCGCATTATCACCACCGCACTATCACCACCGTACTATCACCACCACACTAGCACCACCGTACTAGCATCACCACTAGCACCACATTATACCACAATATCATCACAATACACCACCACCACCATCACACTACGCCACCACACAACCACCACCACCACCACCACTACACCACACCTCCACCACCACTACCACCACTACCACCACTACCACCACCACCACTACTAGTTAGTATATACACCATTAAGACTAGAGAGACTTCAGGTAGAATAGATCAGGTTACTACAGACAGTACCAACTGGTGGTGGTGGTGGTGGTGGCAGAGGAGGTGGTGATGGTGGTGGTAGATGTGGTGGTAGTGGTGGTGGCAGAGGTGGAGGTAGAGGTGGTGGTGGTGGCAGAGGTGGAGGTAGAGGTGGTGGTGGTGGCAGAGGTGGAGGTAGAGGTGGTGGTGATGGCAGAGGTGGAGGTAGAGGTGGTGGTGGTGGAAGAGGTGGAGGAAGAGGTGGAGGTAGAGGTGGTGGTGGTGGCAGAGGTGGAGGTGGTGGCAGAGGTGGAGGTGGTGGCAGAGGTGGAGGTGGTGGTGATGGCAGAGGTGGTGGTAGAGATGGTGGTAGTGGTGGTGGCAGAGGTGGAGGTAGTGGTGGTGGTGGTGACAGAGGTGGTGACAGAGGTGGTGGTAGTGGTGGTGGTAGTGGTGGTAGAGGTGGTGGTAGTGGTGGTGGTAGTGGTGGTGGTGGTGGGAGAGGTGGAGGTATAGGTGGTGGTGGCAGATGTGGAGGTAGAGGTAGAGGTGGTGGTGGTGGTGGTAGAGGTGGTGGTAGTGGCAGAGGTGGAGGTAGTGATGGCAGAGGTGGAGGTAGTGATGGCAGAGGTGGAGGTGGTGGTGGCAGAGGTGGAGGTGGCGGTAGAGGTGGTGGTGGTAGTGGTGGTGGTGGTAATGCTATAGGTGGTGGTGGTAGAGGAGGGTGTGGTGATGTTGATGGAGGAAAGGAGGGGTAGTAGGTAGTGGAGGAGGAGGTGAATGTCGATTAGACACATTTCCTGTCACGTGGGTGGTACAACAGTCAAGTAGTGAAATAGAGGGACTTCCTACACCTCTTAATATTATTATTGCTTTATATGCTGTTGTTGTTGTTGTTATATATGGTGGCGGTGTTGTTATTGATGTTATTGCTTTATATGCTGTTGTTGTTGTTGTTATATATGGTGGTGGTGCTGTTATTGCTTTATATGCTGTTGTTGTTGTTATATATGGTGGTGGTGTTGTTATTGTTGTTATTATTGCTGTATATGCTGTTGTGGTTGTTATATATGGTGGTGGTGTTGTTATTGTTGTTATTATTGCTTTATATGCTGTTGTTGTTTTATATGCTGTTGTTATTGTTTTATATGGTGTTGTTATTGTTGTTGTTCAACATGATCACAAATTCAACACCTGAACCACTAAGCCACAAGCTTTCTCCACCATATAGAGTTATAACAAAAAGATACAAAATTAAAACAAAAGAAAATTCTCCAATAGTGAGGGGGAAGGGGAGACTTCCAAGGGTCACTCCTGGAAAAAAAAACACAAAAAGCTATGGTCAGCCTGACCACTAGGACAAGAACCCCCTCTCAGGTGTTCTCCAATCTGCAGGTACATACTCAGAGCAGGCCTGTGCATGTGCGCCATTTACCTTTCAACAAACTGGCTGGAAGGCAGCACATCCCTCTCCACCCTGAAAAAGTTAATCGGGGTCTTGTGGAAGAGGAAAGTGCCTGTCTTCAACCCTTTCAATTATGTCCACCACCCAATTTCTTTCACCATAGCTACCAGGCAGATAAAAACTCCCTGCCCTTCTCCAACTAAAGGAAGATGGGTGAAACTCTATCTTTTCAATGGACACAGATCATAGCTAGATCTGTCCTACGAGTCTCACTTCTCAACCCTTTCCATCATGTTCACCACAACTTCTTTCACCATAGAGCTACCAGGCAGATAAAAACTGCCTGCCCTTCCCCATAATATATAATATTGACAAATTTTAATTTAGGTATAAGGTCAGCAATTAACAAACACAAACATACTTCTGTGTATACATATATATAAACAGACAAATACCACTATACATACGTATATAAACACAAACATACCATTATACATACATATATAAACACAAACATATCACTATACATATATATATAAACACAAACATATCACTATACATACATATATATATGAACAGACACAAAAACATTCACATACACACAAACACCGTATCGATGAGATGGTTTCTATGCGATGGCATGTTTTGCTAAAAACAACAACAAAATCTTCCAATGACAACCCTGACAGACAACGCGGTGTAACTAGATGTCAAATCCCCTTCAAGTTACAACCCTGATAGACAACACCGTGTAACTAGATGTCAAATCCTCCTTCAAGTCCCAACCCTGATAGACAACACAGTGTAACTAGATGTCAAATCCCCCTTCAAGTCACAACCCTCACAGACAACACGGTGTAAATAGATGTCAAATCCCCCTTCAGTCATAACCCTGAGACAACACGGTGTAACTAGATGTCAAATCCCCCTTCAGTCATAACCCTGAGACAACACGGTGTAACTAGATGCCAAATCTCCCTTCAGTCATAACCCTGAGACAACACGGTGTAACTAGATGTCAAATCCCCCTTCAAGTTACAACCCTGACAGACAATATATATATATTATATGTCAACACAAGAGCAAGAATGACATGACTTAAAGAGGCTGTTTGCATAATTGCACACGAATTGAATACTATTATTAATATTCGAAAAACTCAGATTACATATATATATATATATATATATATATATATATGATGGCTGCAAACTCGTGTTTGAGTATTGCCATCGCTTGATGAAACGTTCAAAAATGTGAGGCACGAACCTGGCTCTTCAAACCAAAGATTT
>OZ024759.1:32590969-32600969 GCA_964016885.1 Eledone cirrhosa | reverse complement strand
ATAGATATATATATATATATATCTTGAGAGAGAGATACATGTATTGGAGGTGCATGTGTATGTGTATGTATATATATATATATATATATATATATATATATATATATATATATATATATGTGTAGGAGGTGAGTTTTATTGTAGTACAATAAATTGTAGTAACAATTTCTTTTCATCGCACATATTATTAAACCCTTCAATATACAAACCTTAACTTTACATTATTTTTCTCTTCGTTAATTTTCAAATTCTTTTAACTTATACATTATCTTCCAACGGTTTTTCAACCTCTCTATGTAAAACAATATATTTTTCTCAGTTATAAAAGCTATCTCTCTCTCTCTATCAGCCATCTCTCCTCCTATCTCATCCTTCCTCATTATACTCCTCCCCCTCCACTTTTTACTCTCATCTCCTCCTCTTTTTCATCCTTTCCAATCTCCCCCCCCTCAAAAAAAGATTTTTCCCCAATATCACACATCAATCTAAAACTACTTTTCATATGTTGATTTAAAACTGCACTATCCACAAGTGTTTTTAACCTTCATATCATGTCCTCCTATTTTATCTGATGAAAACACAAATGTTATTGCATGATGATATTTGTTTTTGAAATGCGCATAATAAAATACATGGAACTCATTTAACTATCTTTTGATCTTATATATTATATATATATATATATATATATATATATATATATATATATATATATATATATATATATATGTATGCTCCACTGTTTTGTGAAGTTTCATATTTCAATAACTTTATAATGAGACATTTCTCAGTCTTGAAATGTTGTCTATCTGTGTGTGTGTGTGTGGGTGCGTGTATATGGTTGAGTGTGTATGTTTGTGTAGGCAGTGTATGTATGTGTGTGTGAGAGTGAGGGGTAGGTGTGTTGGAGGGGGTGTCTGTGTGGGTGTGTGGGGTGATATAGGTTTGTTTGTCATACTCTCTGGTGTAATATAACCAACCAGCCAACCAACCAACCAACCAACCAACCAACCAACCAACCAACCAACCAACCAACCAGCCAATCAGCCAATCAACCAACCAGCCAACCAACTAGCCAACCAACCAACCAGCCAGCCAACCAGCCAGCCAACCAACCAACCAACCAACCAACCAACCAACCAACCAACCAACCAGCCAACCAACCAACCAACCAGCCAACCAACCAGCCAGCCAACCAACCAACCAACCAGCCAGCCAACCATCCAACCAACCAACGATCCAACCAACCAACCAACCAACGAGCCAACCAACCAACCAACCAGCCAGCCAGCCAACCAGCCAACTAACCAATGAGAGAACCAACCAACCAATCAGCCAAGCAAGCAAGCAACCAACCAACCAACCAGCCAGCCAACCAACCTACCAACCAGCCAACCAACCAACCAGCCAACTAATGAGCCAACCAACCAGCCAGTCAGCCAGCCAGTCAGCCAACCAACCAGCCAGCCAACCAACCAACCAGCCAACCAACCAGCCAACCAACCAACCAGCCAACTAGCCAACCAACTAACCAGCCAGCCAACCAGCCAACCAACCAACCAGCCAGCCAACCAACCAACCAGCCAGCCAACCAACCAACCAACTAAGCAGCCAGCCAACCAACCAGCCAGCCAACCAACCAGACAGCCAGCCAACCAACCAACCAGACAGCCAGCCAGCCAACCAACCAACCAACTAAGCAGCCAGCCAACCAACCAACCAACCAACCAGCCAACCAACCAGACAGCCACCCAACCAACCAACCAGCCAGCCAGCCAACCAGACAGCCAACCAACCAGACAGCCAGCCAACCAACCAACCAGACAGCCAACCAATCAGACAGCCAGCCAACCAACCAACTAACCAACCAACCAACCAGCCAGCCAACCAACCAACCAACTAAGCAGCCAACCAACCAACCAGACAGCCAACCAACCAACCAGACAGCCAACCAACCAGACAGCCAGCCAACCAACCAACCAACTAAACAGCCAGCTTTCATCCTTACGGGGTCGTTAAAATAAAGTACCAGTAATGCACTGGGGTAATTGCTGGCCTTGTGCCAAAAGTAGAAACAATTATTATTGCTGTTGTATGGATTGTCCTGAAAGCATGTGCCCTGATTAAGTTGCTACCTTTCCTTACACACCTGAAATTCCAGTGCTGGGAGACAAAAATATTTATGATATTTATATAATAGTGCCCTGTTACACTTTACTGCCAATATTTTAAATGCTACTGAATGAGAAATAGTCCACCACTCCTTTCTACTCAAGGAATCAAGGGTAATTAAATATTTACAGGTAAGTACATAACATCAGTGGTCAAACTATTTCCTAACAATGAAATATGTCACTCGGTTATGCTTGACTAAGAAAATGAAATTCCAAACATTATTAGTTCTGTTAATCACCATTTGATACTAAGTCACCCTGGTCCAATGATAGGAATCTCTTTATCTTAACCCTTTAGCATTTAAACTGGTCATATACGCCCAGAATTCTGCCACCTCTTTCTGTTCAAACCGGCCGTAACCAGTTCTCAAAATAAATAATATCAAAATCTTGTTGATTAAATATCATGTGAGATAATTATGTGGAGTAAAGCTTTTACCATGAAAACACAATAGTATATAGAGAGTAACCTGAATGCTAAAGGGTTAAAGTGTTTATATTTATCTAAATTAAATTCTATCATAATTTTATGTAAGAAACTTTGTTAACTATTTAGCATTTTCATTACTCTATATTTACTATTGTATTTTCACTGTAAAGGCTTTATCTCACATAATATCAAATCAATGAGATTTTGATATTATTTATTTTGAGAACAATACCATAACATAATTATAGGCAGCCAGTTATGGCTAGCTTGAACAGAAAGAGGTGAGAGAATCCTGGCTGGATACAGCTGGTTTAAATGCTAAAGGGTTAAACGGTGTTTATATTTATCTAAAAAAAATTCCATCATAATTTTATGTAAAAACCTTGGTTAACCCTTAAGCATTTAAACCAGCCATATCCGGCCAGAATTCTCTCACCTCTTTCTTATCACAGAATCAGTAGAGGAGCTAGAGAATAAATTCTGGCTATGGAAACAGCAGTTGGAATCAAGAGGACTGAGAGTGAACATAGCTAAAACAAAAGTGTTGATAAGTAGAAGAGAGGACAATACTCTGATTCCATCGCGGAAATGGCCATGTACGCAATGCAGATCTTGGGTACACAAGAGGTGTAGTGGGATAGCAGGCACATTAACAGGTAGGGAAAACTATGTATGCAGTAGATGACCAGGTAAAGTTGGCAGTAGTAATCACAGTGATAGACACATTTTTCCAATGCAGGTGGGTTCTATAGAAGTGGTTGATAGCTTCCGATACCTAGGTGATCAGATTAGCGGTAGACCACGAAAGGTAGACCACGGAAAACACGGGCGGAGGTGGTGAGAGCAGACCTCAGATCGCTGAAACTCACCGAGGAGATGACGAAGGACTGTGACAAGTGGAGAGATGATGTGCTCAATAGGACCGGTCCAACCCTTGCAAGCAGGGAAAAGCGGATGTAAAATGATGATGATGATGATGATATATATATATATATGCAAGCGTGGAAAATGGCGGATAAACAATGATGATGATGATGATAATGATAGATCTATTTATATATTTCTCCCAGCCCCCACATGCTCTCTCTCTCTGTCACCTCTGTTATTTTTCACTCTATCTCTACTATTACTACAGTAAGTAGGTCAGATAAGTCAGGTGAGTTGTGGGTGGTAGAAGAGAGTTTAAGATGGTAGTAGTAGTAGCAGCAGTGGTAGTAGTAGTAGTAGTAGTAGTAGTACTAGTAGTAGTAGTAGTAGTAGTAGTCGTAGGAGTAGTAGTAGTTGTGGTGGTGGTAGTAGTAGTAGTCGTAGGAGTAGTAGTAGTTGTGGTGGTGGTAGTAGTAGTAGTTGTGGTGGTTGGTGGTAGGAGAGAGAGATAGAGTGGTAGTAGTAGAAGGGTTTTTTTTAGAAGAAGGTGGATGAATGGGGGAAGGGACAGAAGTGCCAGAATGGGGTGGCTGAAGAGGGTGGATGAAAGAGGGGGGGGGCGACAGAATACAATGGAAGACTGAAGGATAAAGAAACATTGTTTTGCTTTGTTTTGTTATTGTTTGTTTGTTAGTTTGATTTTTGTTGTAAAGAAATAAACTTGAGAAATTCTTTGGACTCTCTCTCCCACCATCTCCACCATCACTACCACCCCCCTCCTCCTCCACCCCCTCCCATTTCTGGCATTCCTCAGTTTTCTTCTCTTCTTCCTCTTCCTCTTATTCACCTTCTTCCTTCCTTTCTTTTTCCTCTTCTTTCCTTCTTCCTCTTTATCCCCCCCCCCCCGGGTTTTTCCTTTCTATTTTATTCCCCCTGTCTCTCCTTTCTTATCTACCCTACCTTTAATCCTCTACCTGGTAGTTTATCTTAGATACTAGAACTGACATTTCCCTCCACAATATAGAGAGGAGTGCATCCTGTCTATGAAGCGCGGATCAGGGACAACGGAAAACCAGGATGTTGTTCGGGGTGTGGGGAAAAGTGTGTCTGAAATGACAGCCAAAAGAAAGAGGCCTGCAAATACGATGAGGGGTTGATAAATGTGGAGAATTAGGGGAAGAAGAAAGAGAGACTACCCCCAACTGACCCAACAGAGGGACCAGCTTTTGAAACAGACATTTAACCCTTTAGCATTTAGACCAGCCATATCCGGCCAGAATTCTCTCACCTCTTTCTGGTCAAACTGGTCATAACTGGCCACTTATACTGGTTAACATATTGTTCTCAAAATAAATATCAAAATCTCATAGATTCGATATTGTGTGAGATGATTATGTGAGATAAAGCCTTCCCTGGGAAAATACAATAGTATATATTGAGTAATGTAAATGCTAAAGGGTTAAAGGGCCAAAGAAGCAATGAAGGGGATGAGAAATAGCAAAGCTGCTGATCTGTCAGAGATAGTTGCTGAGATGTTGAAAGTATTTGGGGAAGTAGGAGTGGAACTATTCATCTGTGCTGTCCATTAAATAATACAGGACAGGGTCATACCCAATGACACAGCAGTATAATCATTAGGGGTCATACCCAATGACTGGTGCAGCAGTATAATCATAATTGCTACAAAGAAAAAGGTGATGCCCTATAAAGGAGCAACTACAAGGGAATAAAACTAACAAACCAAGTTATAAAAGTGACAGAAAGAGTTCTAGCACAACTAATTAGGGAAAGGGTCAAATTAGATGAGATGGGAGTTAGGTTTTATGCCCGGGAAAAGTACGACAGATGCCCCTACAAGAGAAGTTCCTAGCTAAGTGTAAGCCACTATAAATAGCTTTTGTTGACCTAGACAAGGCCTTTGACAAAGGACCATAATCTGTCATTTCATGGTCCTTAACCCTTTAGCATTTAAACCAGCTGTATCCAGCCAGAATTCTCTCACCTCTTTCTGTTCAAAGAGGTTGCTCATACTGATGTTAAGGTATTGTTCTCAAAATAATAATATCAATGGCCTCTATTGAAACATCAAATTCATGGTGAAGCTAGAATGGAAGATCAGCCAAATCATTGACGCTCTGGGGCAAGTTTATGGGGACAATGCCCCAAAGAAATCAACAACCTACAAATGGATAAGTCATTTTAGAAGTGGAAAAGATGGGATTGAAAATGATCCCCAGTTGAAGATATAAAAAAAGCTGTTTTGACATGGTTTACATTGCATGGCCTTCAGTTTTACACAGATGGACTTAACCCTTTACCATTTACATTACTCTATATTTACTATTATATTTTCACGGTAAAGTCTTTACCTCACATAATTAACTTACATAATATCGAATCTATGAGATTTTGATCTTATTTATTTTAAGAAAAAATACCTTAACATCAGTATGAGTGGCTGGTTATGTCTAGTTTGAACAGAAAGAGGTGAGAGAATTCTGGCCAGATATGGCCGGTTTAAATGCTAAAGGGTTAAAGGCTGCTTACAGAAGTGTACTGACCTAGATAGAGCATATGTTGAAAAATAAATATCATAATTTAAACCATCCTTTCCAAATGTCCTTTTCCCACAAACTTTTTGATGCACCCTCATATATATATATACACATCACACACATGCATAAAATCATCATCATCATCATTTTACATCCGCTTTTCCCTGCTTGCAAGGGTGGGATGGGTCTTCCTCATAAATACTCACACATACATGTGTGTGTGTGTGTGTATATGTGTATATATATATATATATATATATATATATATATATATATATATATATATATATATATATATACACACACACACATATATATATATATATATATATATATATATATACACACACACACATATATATATATATATATATATATATATATATATATATATATATATATATATATATATATATATATAGATGGAGGCACATGGCTTAGTGGTTAGAGCATTGGCTTTGCAATCGAAAGGTTGTGAGTTCAATTCTCAGACCGGGTGATGTGTTGTTTCCTTGAGCAAGACACTTTATTTCACATTGCTCCAGTTTACTCAGCTGTAGATGATAGGGACTGGGGTTCCTATCATTCCACTGCAAAGTGGTCGTGTAGGCGCCACGGCAAAAAAGCACCCAGCACTCACTGTAAATGAGGTTGGTGTTAGGAAGGGCATCCAGCTGTAGAAATCAACCCAGAATCAGTTCCCGTCCCACCCTTGCAAGCAGGGAAAAGCGGACGTAAAATGGTGATGATGATGATGTATATATATATATATATATATATACCCAATTATATGTAGTTTGTCATGTAGCTACTCATGGTATATAAATATTGAGTTTTGTCATAACTAATCACTGCCAAGACTGGAATTGAATCATCAGCACAGTTGAGGTATGTCATACATCAATTTATTTTATCTGATGAGGACGTACTGATGAAACAGCACAGTACCTCTGAAATATATATAATAAAATATATTTGATCACATGAATGTCTATATTTATTAATATTTTGAATTAATATATATATATGTATATATATACACACAGACACATCAAACATACACATACATATAAACACACACACATTCACACACATCACACATGCACACACATAAAAACACATACGTGCATACACATCACACACAGAATAAAGTAAATATATAGTATCTCTCTAAAATGTTCGTTTAATGATAATTTAGCTCCAATTAATTAGCAAATTAATATATTAACTAATTAGTCAATGACTAAATGAATATGCATGATTAATTTTACACCTTTCATCCTTAAATTGTCTTCTATTGTGGGTTTAGGGTGGAGTGGTGGTGGCGGTGTGTGTGTGTGGGGGGGGGACGTTTTTTTTTATATTCTTGGTGATGCGCCAGACAACATGCTTTATGGCATAGAGTTACGTCCCTTTACGCTCTGAGTTCAAATCCTGCCAAGGTAAGCTTTGTCTTCTTCCTTACAGAGGTCGATAAAATAAAGTACCAGTTATGCACTGGGGTTGATTTAATGGACTTTCCCTTGCCCCCAAATTGTTGGCCTTGTGCCTAAATCACAAACCAATATTGGTTTTTACAATCTGAGTTCCGATTCCCACCAAGGACAACTTTTAATTCTTCTAGCGTCTTCCTTTTCTTTTTCTTCTTCATGTTGGTGTTGATGTTGGTGTTGTTGGTGATGGTGATGGTGTTGGTGTTGATGGTGATGTTGTTGGTGTTGATAGTGATGTTGTTGGTGTTGATGGTGATGTTGTTGGTGTTGATGGTGATGTTGTTGGTGTTGATGGTGATGGTGTTGGTGATGGTGTTGATGTTGTTGGTGTTGATGGTGTTGGTGTTGATGGTGTTGGTGTTGGTGTTGATGGTGATGTTGTTGGTGTTGATAGTGATGATGTTGATGTTGATGGTGTTGATGGTGATGTTGTTGGTGTTGATGGTGATTTTGATGTTGTTGATGGTGTTGGTGTTGGTGTTGATGTTGTTGGTGTTGATGGTGATGGTGATGGTGTTGGTGTTGATGATGTTGTTGGTGTTGATGATGATGATGATGATGTTGATGATGATGATGTTGATGTTGATGATGGTGATGTTGATGATGATGGTACACACTCCAGAGGAGTTCCATTGATCTCAGAAGTAAAGTTGTCCAGTTTTTATGATATTCTTTAGACAACACAACATAAGTGTTTTACAATATTTTGCTAGCTTGGCTAAAGTTTACACTACTTCGTTTTTGTATTTGTTTTGCAAGATTCTTGATAAGGAATCGTGTGTTTAGACTGGTATTGCTACAGTGTTTGGTCTGAAACCTACCACAATGCGAAATGGACAGTAAATGGACAGTAAATGTTAAAGATTTACATTTCAGGATAATCATCCTTTCAATAGAAGAAACAACCCCAAACTAGTTTTTTCTATCCACTGATGAAGGGATGATATCCTGAAATATATATGGCCTATAAAGAACAGCAAGGTAACGTCCCACCATGATTGTTATATTTGTAACATTTCATATTGTGGTAGCTTTCAAACAAAATGCTATTTAATCCTTTAACATTTAAACCGGCCATATCTGGCCAGAATTCTCTCACCTCTTTATGTTAAAACTGGTCATAACTGGCCACTCATACTAACATTAAGGTATTGTTCTCAAAATAAATATTATCAAAATCTCATAGATTTGATATTATGTGAGATAATATTGTGATATCGTCTTTTTCTGTGAAAATATAATAGTAAATATAGAGTAATGTGAATGCTAAAGGGTTAAATGAATAAATATTGTTGTTTCTGTTCGAGGCGGATTGTGAGTATATTTGAATTCATAGAAAAATGAGAAACCTCAATGTAAAAATAGCTGTGATAACAGCCAAATGTTCTCAGTGACAGTGTGGGGTAAAAATACTTCAGAGGACAGAGAGCAGTGGATTGGACAGATCATCATCAGACCGCCCTGGTACTCAAAATAGAAATACTGACCCCATGATAGGCTGGGAGGCTGCATTCTGCTTCTGCTTATACAACTGTAATCTTCCATACGCATCATCGAGACAATGTGGGCATTGTTAGAGATACATCAGCGGTATTACTATATCCTGTAATGATAATGTGGGATTTATTAGAGACACATCAAGTGTCCAAAACTTTAAGACTCTCTTCCTGCAATTTCAAGCGTTAAGCTAATATATTCTTTCCCTGTACTGTGTCGTTTGTTTTGTTATTTCTGTTCACCTTTTACACACACACATATATGTGTGTGTGTAATGTGAGGAACCCACCAAACCTGAACTGCCGACCCCACACCCATCTCAAAGTCTTAATCTGCTCTTGTGTACACTATATATAGCTGTTATATACTTTATTATTCATTTCTATACATGATTGTCCCACCTGTTAAAGTGGTAGGTCGGTCACCACATGACTCTTCAAACAAATAATAGAAACTATTATCAAGATATTGTGTATGTTGTTAAGAACATCTCCCCCCCCTCTCTCTCTCTCTCTCTCTCTCTCTCTCTCTCTCTCTATATATATATATATATATATATATATATATATATATATATATTTATATATATATATTAATCTCCTTTGAGAATTGATAAAATAATTCTAACTTTGATATATATATATTATGTGTGTGTGTCTCTCTCTCTCTCATATATATATATATATATACACACACACATGGACATATATATATATATGTATATACATATACACACACATGGACATTTATATGTGTATATATATACACATACATGGACATATATATATATATATAAAGAGAGAGAGATATCTTTATCAACTCCATAACTAAGTAACTATCACAGCATCATAGTTAGTCACCAACTCTAAGTCACAAGATGATGAAGTAATTTAAACTTATTTACGTCATATTGATTTGTTTGGAGTACTAAAATTACAGTCAATCATATCGGTACCAATACTTTTTTTTTCTGTTAGTCTAGTA
>OZ024759.1:32583469-32585969 GCA_964016885.1 Eledone cirrhosa | reverse complement strand
TTTTTATTGTCCTTGAATGGATGAAAAACAAAGTTGACCTCGGTGGGATTTGAACTTGGGGAGCAGAGCTGGAATTAATACCAGAAAGCATTCTATCCAATGTTCTAATGACTGCCAAATCGCTGCCTTCAAGTGCAGACTAGTAATACTAAACTATTGCTGTTACCCCAAACTGACTCCATGATGACCTGAGGCTACTAGTTGTGCACTAATGAAGACACCAATTACATGAATATACATATATAACCCATTAGCATTTACATTACTCTATATATATTATTGTATTTTCACGGTAAAGGCTTTATCTCACATAACATTGAATCTGTTAGATTTTAATATTATTTATTTTGAGAACAATACCTTAACGTCAGTATGAGTGGTCGGTTACAGCTGGTTTAAACAGAAAGAGGTGAGAGAATTCTAGTTAGATATGGCTGGTTTAACTCTCTAGCATTTACATTACTCTATATTTATTATTGTATTTTCACGGTAAAGGCTTTATCTCACATAATATCGAATCTATGAGATTTTAAAATTATTTATTTTGAGAACAATACCTTAACGTCAGTATGAGTGGCTGGTTACAGCCGGTTTGAACAGAAAGTGGTGAGAGAATTCTGGCCAGATATGGCCGGTTCAAATACTAAAGGGTTAAAACATGACGGGGTCTCCCAGGACTATGAGGCTTCCGACATCTCCCTCAAAGTAAATCTGGTATTGATCCATGTGTAAGTGATTCACATAAAGTAAAAGACTTTGATATGTTTATACAATAGTATTGTAAAGGGGTATCAATAATCAATTGATTGGGATAGTATAAGTACATAGGTTTATAAGTGGATCACATGACTAACTTATATCACGGATGAGATCCATTGTCAAAGTAAATACTAAAACAATAAAGGACTGTGTAGGTGTATAGTATAGATACAACATGTCCCCCAAAAATGTATACATTAATTTATTAGAATGCTGTTGAAGCGTGTATACAATTTTTGGGACATCCTGTATATATGTATTATATATATATATCATCATCACCATCACTGCTTAACATCCATGTTTCCATGCTTGCATGGGTTAGACAAGTCATCTATCTTATGAGACAAGTTCGGCTGTTTGGTATCTATATATCTATATATCTATATATGTATATATATATATATATATATAATATATAATTATATATAATTATATATATATAAATATATATATATAAATATATATATTTAAATATATATATTTATATATATATATATATATATATATATATATATATATATATATATATATATTTAAATATATATATATATATATATATATAATTATATATAAATATATATATTTAAATATATATATATATATAAGTTTTAATATAGATGAGATTCTACAGGACTAGAACTGTTTCATTCTTTAGAAATCATCAGGAATCAGGGATTCCTGATGATTTCTAAAGAATGAAACAGTTCTAGTCCTGTAGAATCTCATCTATATTAAAACTTTTATACTCTGCAATGTATTGAGTACCTTACTTTCTGTAGTTACCTCCGATTCAACCCGGAATAACGTATATATATATATATATATATATATATATATATATATATATATATATATATATATCAAAATGAAAATCCGAAGGTAAGGTAAAATTCCAATCATTTAATCACGACACATGTCTCATTTACAGTGAGTACTGGGTGCACCTCCACGACCACTTTGCAGTGGAATGATAGGGACCCCAGTCCCTATCATCTCATTTCTACAGCTGAGTAAACTGGAGCAATGTGAAATAAAGTGTCTTGGAAACAACACATCACCCAGTCTGAGAATTGAACTCACAACCTTTCGATTGCAAGGCCAATGCTCTAACCATGTGCCTCCATATATATATATAAATATCAATGATATTGACATATCCAGGAATGAGATATCAAACATATATATATAAATATCAATGATATTAATAAATGGAAACTATATTTATAAAACCATATTTATTCTATTATATATACTAGCAGAAAAACCACCCGAAGGGTGGTTTTTCTGCTAGTATATATAATAGAAGGGTGGTTTTTCTGCTAGCATGTGTAGTGTGTATATTGATATTATACGCAAGTATATATACATGTAGATATGATACATCAAATAAAATCGTAATTGACAATATAAACAGAAATTGAACGAAGACGTTGTTACACTGTCTTATGTAATCAGTAACGTAATCCATGATTAAAAAAAGACGATATTATATATAAACTGCGCTCAAATCCCGCCGAGGTTAACTTTGCCTTTCATCCTTACGGGGTCGATAAAATAAAGTACCAGTAATGCACTGGGATAATTGATGGCCTTGTGCCAAAAGTAGAAACAATTATATATAAACTGCATTAGGAGAAAATTAGTATGTTTATTTAAGCGATTGCCACTGGAAGTGTTGACATCACACACTCTCTCTTTCTATATATACGGTAGTTGAAGTGGTGGTGGTGGCAACGAT
>OZ024759.1:32558469-32578469 GCA_964016885.1 Eledone cirrhosa | reverse complement strand
TTTTCTAGTTCTATCATAGATTTGAGAATTAGATCATCAGCATACAGGGGTTCCCATAGGAATCCTGTTTTAAACTCTTCTGTTATAGCCTGGGAGGACGATAATAAACAGGAGAGGGCTAAGGATAGAGACTTGGTGGACTCCAACTTGCACACTAAACTCCTCGCTATCATCATCATCATATATATAGGAAAAGAGTCAGGACCCCGACGGCTGAGCTCCAGCCATTTCGACAGCCAGTTCAGAACTAGCTGTCGAAATTAGAATTTTTAGAGTGGTAATAATTACCGTTGGCGTTAAACATTTTCCTACGTGGTTGGTGTTAGGAAGGGCATCCAGCCGTAGAAAACCTGCCAGACAGTCCTATACGAACGAGAAAACCAATCTTGCCTCAAGTGAGACAACTCCCATCTAAACCCATGCTAGCGTGGAAGATAGACGTTAAACGATGATGATGATGATGATGATATATATATACCTATCTATATATCTACTTAATTATCTACCTAGCGGCATACCTATCCTACCTAACTATCTAAATACTTTACTCTCTCTCTCTCTCTCTCCCTCCCTCCCTCTCTCACTTGCTTTCTCTCCCCCTCCTGTTCCCCCTCTATCTCTTACACATGTTATCTACGCACACCCCTCCCCAGTACTACCTTTCATAATCTCTCTCTCTCTACACACACACACATATATATATATATATATATATATATATACATATATATAGTGATGAAACATAAGTCAATTGCATGAACTCATATAATCCTTTATTTACTGCTATATATATTTCGATGATAGCCATTGAATGGCTATGACCTCATCAGGCACTTAGTCAGTTCTTAGATATGCCAGCTCTGTGTTTATGGTGTTGATTGTATCAGAGCCTTGGGACATATATATATATATATATATATATATATATATATATATATATATAAGGATGGTTTTTTCCGAAAGGGATCGGAAAAATCCCACAGTAAAATAAAGTACTCAATATATTAGGATCCTAGATAAGAAACATTTATAGTATATACAGGATGTCCCCCCCCCCCAAAATGTATACACACTTCAACAGCATTCTAATAAGTATTGCCTTTTTGGGGGGGACACCCTGTATGTTATTAAATCTCTCTCTCTCACACATTGTCTCTCCTCCTCTCTAACACACACTACCTCTACTATTCACTCAATAACACATCTTTCTATACACACCCTAATATTAACATACCTTTGCTCATAGCTTCGTACATTCAAGAGCGAACACACTCTTTTACTTGCATATATACACACATTTCTTCTTAGCTTCGTACGGACGTATAATAACACACACAAACACACACATGCATACGCACGCGCAGATGTATAGCTCTTTTTCCAAAATGTTTTTTTTTCCATTTCAGGTAGACGCGCTCCATCATCCACTTTCCTAAATAAAATAAATTATACTCAAAACGCCAGCACCAACAGTTTTGCAAGAGATATCAATATGAATGGACCTGTTATTTTTATCTAATTTTCCGATTCCAACCCGTCTCTTCAATCTATCTTATTTCTCATTCACTCTTCTGATGAAGGACTAGCGTCCGAAACGTTAAGACCCTCTTCTTGCTATATCAAGCGTTAACCTAATATATTCCTTCCATATACTATACCGATTGTGTTGTTATTTCTGTTTATCTTTTACACACACACACATATATATAACGAAGGAAGTGTGGTAAGGAACCAGGTGGACCATAACGTACCAGAGTACTCAATACTTTGGGTAGTAGAGTGGGTAATAGGAAAATAGCCAGGACCATTTCATATATATATATATATACTAGTAATAATAATAAAATTGAAGACTAATTGAAGGTTAGTTTCAGAAGATCCCGTTAAGGGTGAAAGCAGCGATTCTTTGCTTAAACTTTAATCTGTTATTTTAATAAATATATATATATATATATATATATATATATATATATATATATATATATATATATATATATATATATATATATATATAAGCAAAGCGATATTAAATTTGTTGATAATTCAACAAATATATTTATAACAGATTCGAAGCACTTGACAGATTTTCAGGAGTGTAATATATATATATATATATATATATATATATATATATATATATATATATATTTCGTTTCTGAATTTGTTTAGCAAGATTCTTTATATGAAAACGTGTGTTGAAACCGATATTCTTATGCTTTGGGAGGGTCATATTGCCAATAAGAAACACACGTATTAGTTGCTTTCACTTCAATTTATAAATTTAAGAATTTATAAATTTAATTTATAATAAATTGGAGTGAAAGCAACTGGTGCATGTGTTTCTTATTGGCAACATGACCCTCTCAAAGCATAATATATATATATATATATATATATATATATATATATATATAGAGAGAGAGAGAGAGAGAGAGAGAGATAGAGAGAGAGTGAGAGAGAGAGAGCGAGTGTGTGTGTGTGTGTGTCTGTCCCAAAATTATACACACTTCAACAGCATTCTAATAAGCACTACCTCTACTCAATAACCCATCTTTCCTAAATTCCTCATGCTACACGTATCTCTACTGTTCCGTTTTTTCCGCGATTCTTGGCAGATATCGCTAGCTTGCTTCTACTGTTACTTTCCTTTCATCCTGTCTTTACAATAAACAGTATTATATCATCATCACTAGCACCGCTGATTCCGGTGTTTCCAAAAATCTTTCTCATTCACCCTCTCTACAAATCTATCTATCTATCTATCTATCTATCTATCTAATCATTTCTTCTATCTACCTACCTACCCACCTTTCTATCTATCTATTTATCTATCTATCTATCTATCTATCTATCTATCTATCTATCTATCTATCTATCTATCTTTTTAATAATTTGCTCTATCTCTCTATCTACCTATTTGTCTGTCTATCTATCTATTTATCTATCTATCTACCTCTATAGATAGATAGATAGATATGTATACGGCTTAAAACATCTATAGAAAATTTTAATTACATCTATATAGATACATATCCACACATAAACACACACAAACATATATACATAAGCATTGATATATAGATATATATATATATATATATTAAAAACTCGCACTCTACAAATCTGTCTACCCCCCCCCCCCCCCTCTCTCTCTCTATATATATATATATATACCTTCCATATACTGTACCGATTGTGTTGTTATTTCTGTTTACCTTTTACACACACACACACATATATATATATATATATATACTACACACACACACCACACGCTCTCTCTCTCTCTCTCTCTCTCAATCACTCTCTCACTCTCTACAAATCTATCTAAACGTACATCCGCACGCAGCTATAGATAAACACGCAAACACATATACACACACACATATGTCAATATTGACATAGATATATATTTATATATCTATACACATAAATGTATGTTTGTGTTTGAAGAAGAATTTTGGTTAAATGTCGAACCGAGTCACACCAGAATCGGCGAAAGGAAGGAATAATAACATGGACGGAAATTGTCAAACTAACGATTCCACGGCATTAGAAGAACGAACGAATACGGAGAGACTTCGACCACAACACACGACAATCAACTGTGGAGGTAAATATATTAGACATTTCTTACCAAAATGTTGGCACTATAATACATATTTGTACACACACACACACACATATACACATACATACATACATATACATATATATATATATATACACATACATACATACATATATACACATACATATATGTATGTACATACACATACATATATACAATCATACATATATGTATGTACATACACATACATATATACAATCATACATATATGTATGTACATACACATACATATATACAATCATACATATATGTATGTACATACACATACATATATACAATCATACATATATGTATGTACATACACATACATATATACAATCATACACACATATGTACATACACATACATACATACATACAATATGTACATACACATACATATATACATACATACATACATATATGTACATACACATATATACATATATACATACATACATATATGTACATACACATACATATATACATATGTAAATACACATATATATATATATTTACATACACATACATACATATATATACATACCTATATATATATATATATTTACATTCACATATACATATATGTACATACACATATATAGATAAATACACACACATGTATATACACATATGTATGCATACATACATATATGTATATACACATACATAAACACGCATTGCATGTATGTATGTGTGTATATATATGTTTATATATGCATCCATGCACATATAAACATATATATATTTATGTAATATTTGGGTTCAATCGGGGGGTAACCACATCAGGCTTTCCTGATGATTTCCTTCGAATGGAACAGTTCTAGTCCTGTAGAAAACATTTCTATATTAAATTTGATATATATTTATGTATGTATGTATGCATGTATATATATATATGTGTGTGTGTATACTAAGTATATATATATAAATTAAAGTATAGAAATAAATATATATATATATATATATTTAGTACACACACACATATATATATATATATATACATACATACATACATAAATAAATATATATCAAATTTAATATAAAAATGTTTTCTACAGGACTAGAACTGTTCCATTTAAAAAAAAAATGTTTAAGCTTGTTGAATCCCAACAAATTAAATATAACCTCTGCATATATATATATATATATATATATGTTTCTACTAGAGGCACAAGGCCAGCAATGTTTTGGTGAGGGGGAAAGTCGAATTAAACACACTCCAATGCATTACTGGTACTTTATTTTATGAAAGACAAAGCTAATGATAATAATGATGTCTTCGAGACATCGTTATTGCATTTCTTCTTCATGTTCTACATGTGTGTGTGTGTAGGCTACACATATATATGTGTGTGAGTGTGTGTGTGAGTGTGTATATATATGTATATGTTTGTATTTATGTAAATACGTGATTATATATATATATTGTTTATTAAAACATACATTACCTCCTCCCTCTTTCACCGCTTCCTTTATTTCTCTTTTGGTCTATCTACCTACCTATCTATCTATCTTTGTATTGTCCCATTTTCTTGTGCGACCTTGTGGCAAATAAAGAAATCGATCTATCTATCTTTAAAGGGCTGAGGTCAGACACCTTTCTCTCCGGCCAACAACTGATTCTTTTTTTCAAATACCACTTTGGAAGAAGAATCAGGATGGAGAGAGAGGTGACTGACCCCAGCAAGTTTTATGAAAGGTGGGTGAAAGTGGCGAGAATGGCCCGAGTGAATGGGCCTTCTCTCTATATCAGCCTGTAGGCTGAGGGAAAAGTGGAAGAGAGGAAAGGGGTATAAACTCTTCGTAACTCCTGAAGATGAGGGTTGCACATTTATTTTCGGGGGTATGTGTTACCCATATGAACTGTCTCCCCCTATTGGGGAAATCGATTAATTTTTAAATTGCATTTGTGATAATATTTTACACGTTTTTATTGTATGTAAACTTCCCCCTTTGTATTTGTCCCCTTCTTTTGTGCCCCTGTGGCTAATAAAGAAACATATCTATCTATCTATCTATCTATCTATCTATCTATCTATCTATCTACCTATCTATAGGTTGAGGAAGACAAACAGAGGGAAGACGGGAACACCTACAAAACGTGCTCCGGGTTATTCTATCTATCTATGGGGTCTAAAACAACCCCGCAGTAACGTTTCTCCCTATTGAGGGATTTCGATTGTTATTTTATTTTAATATATAGTTTATTTTGATTTATTAATGTTAAACTTTACACAATATTTATGTAAAAACCCCTGCCGTCACGTCTTGTAATGTCTCGTTTCTTGTACACTCCTGGGGCAAATAAAGAAAGATATCTATCATATATAGACATACAAGTACAAGCGTAAAAGTGCATTTTTATTTATTAACCCACACACGTTGACAACCACATGGTGGCTGCCAACTCGTTTTCGAGTACGGCCACTACTTTATATCCATGTAGGAGAACCCCTACCGATGCGCTGAACAAGTGTGACTTTTTAGTCTAGCCAGCGACTTGAAAACTCTGGTACAAACACTACACCTGTGACAATTATTGACACATAGTGCTGGGCCCATGGTACCATGTGACGACAAGTGCAGAGAGATCTCCAGATATAAAGCAATGCCTGTGCCGTGAAGCTTTTATAGTGAGCAAAGGCACTGCACAAAGCCAGTCCCACTCTCTTAACCAAGATGATATTTACCAAAAAGAAGAACAAGTCAACATCATTGGATACCATCAGGGTTGCAGGTGTTATATCAGAGTTTTCCTTCTCCTAGAATTCTGCCTTGACAAAGGCTAAGGGGTCATCTCTCCCGGTGATTTTGGATGGCCATTGACTCTTAAGAGCTCCTTTGTCCTTTGACAGGTTTTGTTTTTAGTCCTGCAGGATGTCCAAAGTCACCCTCCTCACCAAGAAACCTTGGTGGGGTTGCCAGTTTAGTCGCCAACGACCCGACCATGAGACAGGTTGTACTGGGATACATGTTACCACATACATACATACATACATACATACATACAAACACATACATACATACATACATACATACATACATACATACATACATACATACATACATACATACATAGATAACAGCACTCGCATACAAACATATAAAATGAAAACCATACACATACATACGAACATATACAATGACAACCACATACATAGGCAAATATACACAGACACATTGACAACCGCAAATATAAACACACACCCACACATATCTACAGAAACATACACAAACACACGTACAGTGACAACTACACAATGACAACCACATATACACGCAAACATGAAAACACTCACATATGTACACAAACATACACACACGCACTGAGACAACCGCATACGCATATAGGCACAATGACAACCGCATATATATCCAAACATAAACATACACACACACACATATATATATATATACACAGAAACATACACAAACACACACACACATATATATATATATACACAGAAACATACATACACAAACACACACGTACAGTGACAACTACGTACACATGCAGACAGAATCACAAACGCACATACATACATACATACATACATACATACATACATACATACATACATACATACATACATACATACATACATACATACATGTATGTATATAAACATACACATATATATGTACAGAAACATACAAAAAAAACACGTAATGACAACTACACACGCAGTGACAACCGAATATATACGCAACCATAAAAACACACACACAACCACACACACATATATATATATATATATATAGAGAGAGAGAGAGGGAGAGAATCATAACACACACACACACACATATATATATATAGAATCATACACAAACACACACGTACAGTGTTAACGACAAAGCCACTATTTACAAATTAGTAGACGTTAGGAAACCGCGTAATAAAGCAAGGAAAAAGAAAAAGACAAGATAAAAAAGAACGTTGGCTGCTACTTCTAGCAGTTCCAATGACCACATAGAGGATGGCTACTTGGTGTTATTTCAGGAACAACACTACATTAAATTATGAGTGGGGTAGGGGGGATGACATAATTAAAATATGTAGACAATGCAAGCTGCCCGTGTGTGTGTGTGTGTGTGTGTGTATATATATATATATATATATAAATATATATATATATATATATATATATATATATATATATATATATATGTATATAGGAGACTCCAACCGTGAAGGTTGAATTTTTTCAGGGTATGTCAATATTTATTTATAAAACTAATCTATATTATATTTTATCTGATGAAAGCGCACCATAATCAGCTTTGGTGGCCCTTCAAATATGTATAATAAAATAAATATGGTTTTATAAATATAGTTTCCATTTGTTAATATATTGTATATATATATATATATATATAGATGAGATTCTACAGGACTAGAACTGTTTCATTCTTTAGAAATCATCAGGATTCCTGATGATTTCTAAAGAATGAAACAGTTCTAGTCCTGATGATTTCTAAAGAATGAAACAGTTCTAGTCCTGTAGAATCTCATCTATATTAAAACTTTTATACTCTGCTATGTATTGAGTACCTTACTTACTGTGGTTACCTCCGATTCAACCCGGAATAACTTACCTATATATATATTTCTGAAGACAGCATATATATGTGTAGGTATGTATATTCATCTGATAGTTTGTAAAAATTTTACATAGATCTATATAATATACATTCCAACACACACATATATATCCTAGAAACGATCGTAACATGATGAATTTTTTAATATAAGGAACTGTTTCTTTGTTTTTATTAATTTATATATATATATATGTGTGTGTGTGTATATATATATATATATATATGTGGATGCATATCTGATTTGTATATATGTATGTATCATTATCAACATCACTGTTTAATATCCATTTTTCCATGCTAGCATGGGTTAGACAAGTTGTCCCATTGTGAGACTGATGACCAGATGACACTGTTTTGCTCATACAGATCTGGTTCTGGCTTCGTTTCTATGGCTGGATACTCTTCCACTATCTGTGCATGTGTGTGTGTGTATATGTGCATGTATATGTGTATGTGCGCACATATATTTATATGTGCATACATGTATGTATGTATTTATGTATATATATATATATATATGTATATATATGCATGTATGTATTTGAGCATTCATGCATTTATATGTGCATACATGTATGTATGTATTTATGTATATATATATATATATATATGCATGTATGTATTTGAGCATTCATGCATTTATATGTGTATACATGTATGTATGTATTTGTGTATATATATATATATATATATATGCATGTATGTATTTGAGCATTCATGCATTTATATGTGCATACATGTATGTATGTATTTATGTATATATATATATATATGCATGTATGTATTTGAGCATTCATGCATTTATATGTGCATACATGTATGTATGTATATGCATGCATGTATAGTCAGGTTATTCTTGAGCGCTAGTGGTAACATGCAACCTAATACAACTTCTTGCGTGGCCAGGTCGTCGGTGACTAAAGCAGCAACCCCACCAAGCTTCCTTGGTGAGGAGGGTGATCTTGGACATGTTGCCAGATGTAATACAAAACCTGTCAAAGGGCGAAGGAACTCACGAAAGTCAACAACCATTTTAGTGTGTGTATATATTGTCGATCGACTTTTGTTAAATCGGACCGAGGAAACAATGTTTCTATTGGTCTTTCCAGTTGCTAATACTATCTATCGGTCGCAACTCCAGGTAGAAGGAGCAACATGAAATAAAGTGTCTTGCTCAAGGACATAACGCATTGCCCAGGAATCGAACTGACAACCTCACGATTGGGAATCCAGTTCTCTAACCAATCAGCCACATGCCTTCATGTGTGTATATATATATATATGTATACACTGTATATATATATGTATATGTTGTATATATATATGTATATATTGTGAGGAGACCCAAGAAGACCTGGGATGAGGTGATAAAAGCCGACCTTACCCAATTGCACCTCTCAAAGGCGATGACACACGACCGTGACCTCTGGCGTCAAGCAGTAATACAGAAGACCCGACTTCCCACGGGTACAAACCGAAGCTGAAGCATATAGACAATATGCCCCCACACCCTCCCACTGCAAAGTGGTTGTGGAGGTGCCACGGCAAAAAAAGCACCCAGCCCACACTGTAAAATGGTCGTGGAGGTGCCACGGAAAAAAAGCACCCATCACTCACTGTAAATGAGGTTGGTGTTAGGAAGGGCATCCAACTGTAGAAATCAAGCCAAATCAGTTCCTGTATGAGCAAGACAAGGTCAGCCGACCAGACACTGCCCACAACAGGACAACCCGTCTAACCCATGTTAGCGTGGAAGAACGGACATAAAACGGTGATGATGATGATGATGGAAAATGGACGTTAAACAGTGATGATGATGATTGTGTGTGACTACTTTTTGGGGTTTTTAATCTATTACCTTTTAACTCTGTAAACTTTTAACATGTGCGTGTGGGATTGTTTACATGTGTGTATGTGGGATTGTTTACATGTATGTATGTGGGATTGTTTGCATGTGTGTATGTGGGTATGTGTGTATGTGGGATTGTTTGCATGTGTGTATTTGGGATTGTTTGCATGTGTGTATGTGGGATTGTTTGCATGTATGTATGTGGGATTGTTTACATGTGTGTATGTGGGATTGTTACATGTGTGTATGTGGGATTGTTTACATGTGTATATGTGGGATTGTTTACATGTATGTATGCTGGATTGTTTACATGTATGTATGTGGGATTGTTTACATGTATGTATATGGGATTGTTTACATGTATGTATGTGGGATTGTTTACATGTATGTATGTGGGATTGTTTACATGTGTGTATGTGGGATTGTTTACATGTGTGTATGTGGGATTGTTTACATGTGTGTATGTGGGATTGTTTACATGTATGTATGTGGGATTGTTTACATGTATGTATGTGGGATTGTTTACATGTGTGTATGTGGGATTGTTTACATGTGTATATGTGGGATTGTTTACATGTGTGTATGCTGGATTGCTTACATGTGTGTATGTGGGATTGTTTACATGTGTGTATGTGGGATTGTTTACATGTGTGTATGTGTGTATGCATCTACCTCGCGAAAGAAATGTTTTCTTCGCTTCATATATATAAGTTTTAAAAAAAAGAGAATTTTTTAAACTTTTAAACTTTTAAATAATTCTTTTTTTTTATTTCACTTTATCTTATTTATTTATCTATCTGAAAAAACCTGCAGTTGATACAGCTACTGATCATCTTGCATCTGCTAGTCATCGGATTCTGGCTGTTGATACTTAGAGAGCAGCATGTGTGAAGCACAAACACATACTGCTTTGATCTTGTACAGATATCTCTTCAAAGTCTTGCAGTAATGGGGAAGCAGTGACATATACAGACTTAACAAGTTGGAAGTATGCAGTTGCTAATCTACATACAGACGGCTTAACCCTTTAGCATTTAAACCGGCCATATTCGGCCAGAATTCTCTCACATTTCTCTGTTTAAACTGACTGTAACCGGGCCACTCATACTGATGTTAAGGTATTGTTCTCAAAATAAATAATATCAGTATCTCATAGATTTGATATTATGTGAGATATACGAGATATTATGTAAGATAATTATGTGAGGTAAGACCTTTACTGTGAAAATATAATAATTGTTTCTACTTTTGGCACAAGGCCAGTATATTACTACTTACCCCAGTGTATTACTGGTACTTTATTTTATCGACCCCCGTAACGAGGAAAGGCAATGTTGACCTTGGCGGGATTTGAACTCAGAATGGAAAGGGCCGTAACTCTATGCGTCAAAGCATGACGTCCGACCCTCTACCGATACTGCCAATCCACTGCCCACAGTAACTTTCATTAGAAATATGATCACAAAAGTGTTAAAATGTTTATATTCATTTAAAAAGCTTCCAGCATAATTTTACTATTGCTGCTACTACTGCTGCTACTAATACCACCACCAACACCACTACTACTAACACCACCACTACTACTACTACTACCACAACCACTATCACTATTATTACTACTACCACTGCTACCACCACCACTACAACTACTACTAATACCACCACCAACACCACTACTACTACTAACACCACCACTACTACTACTACTACTACTACCACAACCACTATTATTACTACTACCACTACTACCACCACCACTACAACTACTACTAATACCACCACCAACACCACCACTACCCCAACCACCACCACTACTACTACTACCACAACCACAACCACTATCACTATTATTACTACTACCACTGCTACCACTGCTACCACCACCACTACAACTACTACTAATACCACCACCAACACCACTACTAACACCACCACCACTACTACTAACACCACCACCACTACCCCAACCACCACCACTACTACTACTACCACAACCACAACCACTATCACTATTACTACTACCACTGCTACCACCACTACAACTACTACTAATACCACCACCAACACCACTACTACTACTAACACCACCACCACTACCCCAACCACCACCACTACTACTACTACTACCACAACCACAACCACTATCACTATTATTACTACTACCACTGCTACCACCACCACCAACACCACTACTACTACTAACACCACCACCACTACCCCAACCACCACCACTACCCCAACCACCACCACTACTACTACTACTACCACAACCACTATTACTACTACCACTGCTACCACCACCACTACAACTACTACTAATACCACCACCAACACCACTACTACTACTAACACCACCACCACTACCCCAACCACCACCACTACTACTACTACCACAACCACAACCACTATCACTATTATTACTACCACCACTGCCGCCACCATCACCACTGCAACTGCTACTAAAACATTTGACATTTTATTAAATTTAATTGAGTCTCTTCCCAATAGATGTCGCCACTAATCTGCCAGATTTTCCTTCCCTGTGATATTTTAAAACTATAAAGATGTTTGAATATTTTATAATTCCAATATACAATATTTATGTATTTTCTCCCTACATACAAAAGGATGACTAAATGATGACTGCATGTGAAGTGCGATGTTGCACGGTAGTGAAACATGGGCTGTGACTATACAGGACATGTGTAGACTGAAGAGATGTGAAGTGGTATTTAATTTGTTGGAAGTCGGATCGACAAATATAAATGTTTATAACTGATTTAGAGCACTCAACAGAATTACTGGAGTAAATATTCAATGATATTAAATAAATGGAAACTATATTTATAAAACCATATTTATTTTCTTATATATATTATCTGATGAAAGCGTACCAATGTTGTCTTGGTTACCCTTGAAATATATATAATAAAATAAATATGGTTTTATAAATATAGTTTCCATTTATTTAATATCATTATATATATATATATATATATATATATATATATATATATATATATATATATATATATATATATATAAATATATATATATATATATGAAATATAAGAATCAAAGAACTGTTCAAAACATTTTTGTGCTTACAACTGTTTCCTCCAAACCGAGGTTTGGATTCTTCGGAGCAATTTATTAATGAATGGACAGTTATATGACCTCCTTTTCACCCAAGAGACATACAGATACATATGCAAATATTGTGGGTCAACATTCATTACAGCATTTAGAGTGGCAGTAGACATTACATATATAACTGAAAAAGGTTTTTGTATTTACATAACCATAAATAGTATAATTAATACTATATATATATATATATATACATACATACATACACACATATATACATACACATCAACATATATATATATATATATACACGCACATATACATACACAACATATATATATATATACACACACATATACATCTACATATATAATATATATGCACACACATACATCTACATATATAATATCTCTATATATGTATATACACACACACATACATCTATATATATATATTTTTAGGAGACGATCGACTTTTGTCAAATCGGACCGAGGGAACAATGTTTCCGTTGGTCTTTCCAATTGCTAATACTATCTATTGGTCGCAACTCCAGGTAGAAGGAGCAACGTGAAATAAAGTGTCTTGCTCAAGGACATAACGCATCACCTGGTCCAGGAATCGAACTCACAACCTTACGATTGCGAATCCAATTCCCTAACCACTCAGCCACACGCCTTCACTTATATATATATATATATATATATATATATATATATATATATATATATATATATATATATATATATATATATATATATATATATATATATATATATATATATATATATATATATATATATATATATATATATCCATACACATATTACATACATTCACACACACAAATAATATATTTCTGTGCTTTTCCACTTATAATCTTTGATTTGTATGGAACTTTACCCCCTTTTCAACTATATATATATATATATATATATATATACATATATATATATATATATATATATATATATATACACTTTTAAAGTGACCTGTATTGACATGTCTGAGTGGCTGATACTGTTGTTGTTGTTGCTATGATAATCACCACAACAACATAAATATTTCATATCGGTCATTAGTGTGATAAAAGAGGCCGATAGACAAACTAAAGCCTTTTATTGACGTTCCTTATGGTTTTCCAGTTGAAACTTTTCCCTGGTTGACTGCCCTTACATCAATACTACCTAAGGTGTCATCAGCCACACCCACATGGTTTCCAGTTTTTAAGACAGCTGTTAGTTTACAGGACATTGCTGGAGAAGTAAGCAGGAAGTTATACACAAGCTACTATTGTGGGAATCAATGTAGAGGAGATGTAATAGAGAAAGACCTGCTTGAACTTTCATTGATCAACTCTCAGGTGGTACAAACCTCAGTAGAGAGTTATATAATAATAATAATAATAATAATGAAATTATTGTGTACAGTGTTCAGGTGCACTACATCTCATCAAAGGTGCATGTATAGTACATAAAATAATGTACAAATATCAGGAAAAATGAGCAGTGTACAAGTCATGAAATACATGTATGCATGTGTATGGAGGGGGGATATCAGGTGTAGTGTTGGCTAATTTCAGGAAGCATGGAGGTTTTAAAGGATGCGGTGTCCCAGCAGCTAACAACTGCTGCAGGTAGTTTGTTCCATGCTTCAGCAACTCTGAGTGTGAAAAAATGTTTCCGAAAGTCATGGGAGCTGTGCTGTTTTCTGACTTTGTAAGCATGTCCTCAGGTGTTAGACACATGGAGATCAAAAAGATGCTCAGGGTTGTTGTTGGAAAGATGGTTAATAATGTCGTGGGTGTTTACCAAGTCAGTTGCCAGACGTCGGAGCTTCAATGTATCCATGTCCAGAGAAGCAAGATGTTCAGAGTATGGTAGATGCCTAATGGAGGGTATTCGCTTGGTTGCACGTCTCTGAACAGTTTCCAGGAGGTCAATGTTACGAGGTTAATAAAATAAAGTACCAGTGGTATACTGAGGTAATCGCTGGCCTTGTGCCAAAAGTAGAAACTCGCCCTTGTGGCAAATAAAGAAATATATCAATCAATCTAGCCATCTTTCTATTTATTTTGGGAACAAACTGACGGGAGACGCAGTAGAGAAGAAGACTTACTCAAACCTTCATTGGTCAACTGTCAGACAATACAAACCTCAGACTGTACAATATAGGAAGGGAGAGGAATAGGGTGGTGGTGGTGGTGGGTATCTGATATAGAGATGTTATAGAGAGAGGGGTGGTGAGAGTAGGTGATATATAGATGTTATAGAGAGAGGGGTGGTGAGTGAAGGTGATATATAGATGTTACAGAGAGAGAGGGGGAGTGGTGAGAGTAGGTGATGTATAGATGTTACAGAGAGAGTGATGGTGAGAGTAGGTAATATATATATGTTATAGTGAGGGGGATGGTGAGAGTAGGTGATATATAGATGTTATAGAGAGAGGGGTGGTGAGAGTAGGTGATATATAGATGTTATAGAGAGAGGGGTGGTGGTGAGAGTAGGTGATATAAAGGTGTTAAAGAAAGAGGAATGGTGGGAGTAGGTGACGGTGATAATACAGAGAGGGGAGTGGTGAGAGTAGATGATATAGAGATGTTATAAAGAGGGGAGTGGTGAGAGTAGATGATATAGAGATGTTATAGAGAGGGGAGTGGTGAGAGTAGATGATATAGAAATGTTATAGAGAGGGGAGTGGTGAGAGTAGATGATATAGAGATGTTATAGAGAGGGGAGTGGTGAGAGTAGATGATATAGAGATGTTATAGAGAGGGGAGTGGTGAGAGTAGATGATATAGAGATGTTATAGAGAGGGGAGTGGTGAGAGTAGATGATATAGAAATGTTATAGAGAGGGGAGTGGTGAGAGTAGATGATATAGAGATGTTATAGAGAGGGGAGTGGTGAGAGTAGATGATATAGAGATGTTATAGAGAGGGGAGTGGTGAGAGTAGATGATATAGAGATGTTATAGAGAGAGGAGTGGTGAGAGTAGATGATATAGAGATGTTATAGAGAGGGGAGTGGTGAGAGTAGATGATATAGAGATGTTATAGAGAGGGGAGTGGTGAGAGTAGATGATATAGAGATGTTATAGAGAGGGGAGTGGTGAGAGTAGATGATATAGAGATGTTATAGAGAGGGGAGTAGTGAGAGTAGATGATATAGAGATGTTATAGAGAGGGGAGTAGTGAGAGTAGATGATATAGAGATGTTATAGAGAGAGGAGGAGTGGTTTTGAAGATGGAAGTGGTTTAGATTAGGAAGGAAGCCAATTTAGTTCTGGAAATTTCAGTGGGGAAGAATCGGAAATGAAAGATCACCAGATTCAGGGATCATCTTTCTGGAACTGTTCACTGCACTGAGCTACACACACACATATATATATATACTTACACACACACACACAAACATATATATATACTTACACAAACATATATATATATATATATACTTACACACACACACATATATATATATACTTACACACACACACACACATATATATATATACATATACTTACATACACACACACGTATATATATATATATATATGTATATACACAAACATATATATATAAATATATATAAACATACACAAACACACACATATATATATATATAAAAACATACACACACATATACACATATATATATACATACTTAGACAGACACACACACACGTATATATAAACATATACATACACATATATATAAATTTTCTTTTGCAATATAAATACAGATGTGTTGGTATCTGTGTTTCATCATATATATTAGTTTATACACGGCTCAGAAATATTTCTTTCTTCGAGCTAATTCCATTGTAAAAGAATTCATTACACTTAATAATATATATATATATATATATATATATATTTAAACATACTCAAACACACACACACATATATATATATACATACACACAAATATATATATATATATACGCATATATTCACACACATAAATACATGTATGTACGCATGTGCATGTATTTGTATGCATATTTATGTGTGTATGTATGTATATGTAAGCATATATATATATATATACACATGTATGTATGTGTGCGTATATATATATATATATATGTATATATATATATATATATATATATATATATATATACATATACATACGTATATATGTTCACATACATAAATACATGCATGTATGCATATATATATATATATATACACACATACACGTTGTGATGACGATAAAGAAATCATTATTGAAGCTGACACAAAAGTAGAAACTGCAGGTTTCACATTTCCATTGCTCAAGTAACTCTGTGTGTGTGGGTGTGTGTGTGAAGAGAGATGAAGGGGGGGGGGGGGAATGTGAAACCATCTCATTGTAAGATGTGAAGTTTCCATTTTAAAAATGGAAACAACACATTTTTTTGTATTGACTCCCTTCTTCCTCCAAGTTTGTAAATAAAAACGTTAGTGCATGTGTGTATGTATATATATATATATATTATTGGGTTGGTAGAATCGGTAGAGTGTCAGACATCATTTTTGGCAGCATAGAGTTACGACCCTTTACGTTCTGGATATATATATATATATATATTTGTGTGTATGTATATATATATATTATTGGGTTGGTAGAATCGGTAGAGTGTCGGACATCGTATTTGGCAGCATAGAGTTACGACCCTTTACGTTCTGGATATATATATATATTTGTGTGTGTGTATGTATATATATATATATATATATATATTATTGGGTTGGTAGAATCGGTAGAGTGTTGGACATCATTTTTTGCAGCATAGAGTTACGACCCTTTACGTTCTGGATATATATATATATATTTGTGTGTATGTATATATATGTGTGTGTGTGTGTGTGTATGTGTGTATGTGTGTATGTATACATATATGTGTGTTTGTGTATGTTTATATATAAGCGTGCGTATGTTTATATGCAAGCGAAGTATATCGATGCAAAAGGACATAGGAAAATCTGCTTCGTAGAATCAAGACGTATTTGAGGACCTTGCGATTTTCAGAGTCAGGTTCGATCATCACATCGATCGTTCCTCGAGGTGGTAGCCAGAGAAACAATTGTAATATGTTCTCTTTTTTTCTGTGATATATATATAGTAATAATAATAAATTTGAAGACTAAAATCCATACCTGTATGTTTTGTGAAGGGAATGTTTCCACGAACCAAAGTATCGTCTTCCTGTCTTCCTTCGGTTGCAACGTTTTTTGAAATATTCATTTCTGCGTTCACAGATTGACTTTGTTAGTTTCAGAAGATCCCGTTAAGGGTGAAAGCAGCGATTCTTTGTTTAACTTTAATCTGTTATTTTAATAAATAAATAAATATATATATATATGTAAAAGTTCTATTTAAATTGTTGGGATACAACCAGCAAATATTTTTATAACTGATATAAAGCACTCAACAAATATTTGGAGTAAACATACGATATTAATAAATGGAAACTATATTTATAAAACCATATTTATTTCATTATATATATTTCAAGGGCAACCAAGGCAAACCATGGTGCGCTTTCATCAGATAAAATACAGATTTGTTTTATAAATAAATATTGACATACCCGGAAAAAAAAGACAACCTCAACGGTTGGAGCTTCCTGGATAGTCCAACCAGGAAGTCCTTGAAATATATATAATGAAATAAATATGGTTTTATAAATATAGTTTCCATTTATTAATATCGTATATATATATATATGTTTGTGTATTGACATCCTTACGGGGTCAATAAAATAAAGTACCAGTAATACACTAGGGTAAATTTAATCGACTTTCGATTTAATCTAACGTTACTCGATAGAGTATATGGGATGCGAACGTCAATACTCATCTTTTTTCATTTCTTAAAGGGTTCTAATCCCCCACTATCAGGCTAAAATTTCTTTAGTCAAAAACACGGCGAAACCTTCTATTATATATATACTAGCAGATGTACCCGGCGTTGCTCGGGAAATGAATGACAGCCTGAATTGTTCAAGGTCGTTTATGGCTTAGCTAGCAATTTCTGAGTGCATGTCAGCTTATGTCAGCTAATGGGCTAGCCAAATCGGCCTAGTACTTCAAAAGTTAAAAGGAGCCTAGTATTTGTACACAGACATACATATACACACACAGACCGACTTGCTTTTATATATATAAGAGCTTCTACAGGACTAGAACTGTTTCATTCGTGAGAAATCATCAGGAGCTTCCTGATGATTTCTCACGAATGAAACAGTTCTAGTCCTGTAGAAGCTCATCTATATTAAAACATTTATACTCTGCTATGTATTGAGTACCTTACTTACTGTGGTTAACCCCCGATTCAACCGGGAATAACTTATATATATATAAACAGTGCGTTTCCAAAAAATGTATACACACTTATATTACCTGTACAGGTAATATAATGTATTTATTAGAATGCACAGCCTTTGTGTTTACATTTTTGGGGGACACCCTGTAATATATCTCTACTTCTCTATCTACTTTAATAGTTAGTGCAACAGTTAAAAGAGCATTCAATACACGAACGAGTATCCTCCACTACCAACTAACTTACCCTCCGCTTCTGGATCCCTGCCAGCAGGATCGAGAATACATTGCTCCTGGGGCCAGCGAGGGGAAGCGCGTGCATGAACAGCAACTCCACCTGGCGAGGCTCGCACCAACGGATAGCCAACTCCTCTCCATTCTACCACACGTTAATACAAACCCTCTGTCTGTTTATTGGTGTGGTGTCAAGAGGTACCTTACCTATTCGGTGAATAGAAATCGATAAAATAAAGACTTGACTAAAATACATACCGGCATTATATCAATCTGGTGTGTAATGTCCGGTTAAGACAACTA
>OZ024759.1:32545969-32548469 GCA_964016885.1 Eledone cirrhosa | reverse complement strand
GGTCTGCCTTCCTGTCCAGGGGCTGTATGGTACTCTCAGTTGCTTAATTCCACAAAACCGGGATAAGCACCGGCCTAACGAAATTTAAAGGGCTTAACCCTTTAGCATTCACATTACTCTATATATATACTATTATATTTTCATCGTAAAGTCTTTACCTCACATAATATCGAATCTATGAGATTTTGAAGTATTTATTTTGAGAACAATACCTTAACATCAGTATGAGTGACCAATTACAGCCAGTTTCAACAGAAAGAGGTAGAGAATTCTGGCCGGTTTTGGCCGGTTTGAACATTAAAGGGTTAAGGCAGAGTTTGTTTAGAATATTATTACCTTACAGGGTGGACTAGTGCCAATAATAATAATAATGAAATAATGGTTTCTTATATAGGCACAAGGCCAGCAATTTTGGGGGAGGGGAAGTCGATTAAGTCGGCGCCAGTGCATGACTGGTACTTTATTTTATCGACCCCGTAAAGATGAAAGCAACCCTGGTGGGATTTGAACTCAGATCATAAAGAGCCGTAACTCTATGCTGCAAAGCATGGCATCTGACCCTCTACCAATAATTGTTTCTACTTTTGGCACAAGGCCAGCTATTACCCAAGTGTATTACTGGTACTTTATTTTATCGACCCCATAAGGATGAAAGGCAAAGTTAACCTCAGCGGGATTTGAAGTCAGACCATAAAGGGCTGTAACTCAATGCGTCATATCATGGTGTCCGACCCTCTACCAATAATGCCAATCCACCGCCCTTAATAATAATATAATAATAATAATGAAATTATTGTGTACAGTGCTCAGGTGCACTACAACTCATCAAAGGTGTATGTATAGTACATAGAATAATGTACAAATGTCAGGAAAATGAACAGTGTATGAGTCATGAAATACATGTGTGCATGTGTATGGAAGGGGGGACATCAGGTGTAGTGTTGGCGAATCTCAGGAAGCATGGAGGTTTTAAAGGATGCAGTGTCTCGGCAGCTAACAACTGATGCAGGTAGTTTGTTCCATGGAGGTTTTAAAGGATGCAGTGTCTCGGCAGCTAACAACTGATGCAGGTAGTTTGTACCATGGAGGTTTTAAAGGATGCAGTGTCTCGGCAGCTAACAACTGATGCAGGTAGTTTGTTCCATGGAGGTTTTAAAGGATGCAGTGTCTCGGCAGCTAACAACTGATGCAGGTAGTTGGTTATATGGAGGTTTTAAAGGATGCAGTGTCTCGGCAGCTAACAACTGATGCAGGTAGTTTGTACCATGGAGGTTTTAAAGGATGCAGTGTCTCGGCAGCTAACAACTGATGCAGGTAGTTTGTTATATGGAGGTTTTAAAGGATGCAGTGTCTCGGCAGCTAACAACTGATGCAGGTAGTTTGTTCCATGCTTCAGCAACTCTGAGCGTGAAAATATATTAAAGTCATTGGAGCTGTGCTGTTTTCTGACTTTGTAGGCATGTCCTTGGGTGTTAGACACATGGAAATCAAAAAGATGCTCAGGGCTGTTATTGGAAAGATGGTTAATAATTTTGTGGGTGTTTACCAAGTCAGTTGCCATATATGATATCACCAACATACCACGTGTTGCTTTCTTTTGTGCCTGTGCCTACAGCCTTACAATACTCCAATCCCATCATGCCATTCTACCAAGAAACCTTATAAATATTGGATCATCGTATTTACCTGGTAAAGGTAAATTTGATTAACGATTGGTTTATTAAATAATTAATTAGACAGAAAAGTCAGTTACAACAATGTATATTTTATAATTGCAGATTCTTCTATGTAATTAACACCTGTATGTGTGTGTGTCTGTGTGTGTGTGTGTGTGTAAAAATATATATATTTGTATGTATATATATATATATATATACCAACATGTTGGTGTAAAGGTATTGTTTACAATAACCTCAGCAAAAACACTGATTAAATTTTAATGAAAAACCCATTAAGGCTTCATTAACGACGGCACAGGTGTGATTTTACCTGAGTATGTCTGTCTGTATGTCTGTCTATGTGTGTGTGTGTGTCTGTCTATGTGTGTGTGTTTACATGTATATATGTCTGTGTGTTTACTTGTGTATGTGTATGTATGTGTATACATGTGTGTATGTCTGTCTGTCTATGTGTGTGTTTGTTTGTCTGTATATGTCTGTGCTTACCTGTATATGCCTGTGTTTACATGTGTATATGTGTGTATGTCTGTCTGTCTATGTGTGTGTGTCTACTTGTGTATGTGTGTGTATCTATCTCTGTCTATGTGTGTGTGTGTGGATGTGTTTGCTTGACTGTCTCTCTGTGTATCAATGTGTGATTGTTAGTGTGTGATTGTTTGTGTGTGATTGTTAGTGTGTGATTGTTTTGTGTGATTGTTAGTGTGTGATTGTTTGTGTGTGATTGTTAGTGTTTGATTGTTTGTGTGTGATTGTTTGTGTGTGATTGTTAGTGTGTGATTGTTAGTGTGTGATTGTTAGTGTGTGATTGTTAGTGTGTGTTT
>OZ024759.1:32535969-32538469 GCA_964016885.1 Eledone cirrhosa | reverse complement strand
CCAGGAGATCAATATTCTAAGCAAGATAGGAATTCCAGACTGGTGATACAAATTTTAAGTGTGGCCACACCATAGCTATATACAGCTTGAAATAGATAGCTGGAGAACAGCTGACAAAGGTCTTACTGAGTGATGCTAAGACACCCTTGGCCTTCTTGACTGGTAGTTTATTTTATTATCCAAGTTGAGGATAATGTTTATAGTGATGATAATGTTGGTAAAGATGTTAAAGTTGAATGTACTGATAATGGTGATGTCAGTGATGTTAATGGTGATAGTGGTGATGATAATGTTGATGTTGGTGATGATAATGTTGATAATTGTAAAGATAGTAATAATGCTGAATGTGACTGGTGATGATAATGATGGTAGTGATAATAATGTTGATGGTGTTGATGATAATGTTGATGGTGGTGATGGTAATGTTGGTGGTGATGATAGTGTTGGTGGTAGTGATGATAATGTTGATGGTAGTGATGATAGTGTTGGTGGTAGTGATGATAGTGTTGGTGGTAGTGATGATAATGTTGGTGGTAGTGATGATAGTGTTGGTGGTAGTGATGATAGTGTTGATGGTAGTGATGATAATGTTGGTGGTAGTGATGATAGTGATGGTAATAGTGATGATAGTGTTGGTGGTAGTGATGATAATGTTGGTGGTAGTGATGATAGTGATGGTAATAGTGATGATAGTGATGGTAATAGTGATGATAGTGTTGGTGGTAGTGATGATAATGTTGATGGTAATAGTGATGATAGTGTTGGTGCTATTGATGGTAATGTTGATGGTAGTGTTGATAGTGTTGATGGTAGTGATGATAGTGTTGGTGGTAGTGATGATAGTGTTGGTGGTAGTGATGATAGTGTTGGTGGTAGTGATGATAGTGTTGGTGGTAGTGATGATAGTGTTGGTGGTAGTGATGATAGTGTTGGTGGTAGTGATGATAGTGTTGGTGGTAATGATGATAGTGTTGATGGTAGTGATGATAGTGTTGGTGGTAGTGATGATAGTGTTGGTGGTAGTGATGATAGTGTTGGTGGTAGTGATGATAGTGTTGGTGGTAATGATGATAGTGTTGATGGTAGTGTTGATAGTGTTGATGGTAGTGATGATAGTGTTGGTGGTAGTGATGATAGTGTTGGTGGTAGTGATGATAATGTTGGTGGTAGTGATGATAGTGTTGGTGGTAGTGATGATAGTGTTGATGGTAGTGATGATAGTGTTGGTGGTAATGATGATAGTGTTGATGGTAGTGTTGATAGTGTTGGTGGTAGTGATGATAGTGTTGATGGTAATGATAATGTTGATGGTGTTGTTGGTAGTGTTGATAATGTTGATGGTGATGATAGTGTTGATAATATTGGTGGTGTTGATGGTGTTGATAGTGTTGATGGTGTTGATAGTGTTGATGATGATAATGTTGATGATAGTGTTGATGGTGTTGATAGTGTTGATGGTGTTGATAGTGTTGATAGTCATGATAGTGTTGATAGTGATGATGGTGTTGATGATAGTGTTGATGGTGATGATAGTGTTGGTGGTGATGATAGTGTTGGTGGTGATGATAGTGTTGGTGGTGATGATAGTGTTGATGGTGATGATAGTGTTGATGGTGATGATAGTGTTGATAGTGTTGGTGGTGATGATAGTGTTGATGGTGATGATAGTGTTGGTGGTGATGATAGTGTTGGTGGTGATGATAGTGTTGGTGGTGATGATAGTGTTGATGGTGATGATAGTGTTGGTGGTGATGATAGTGTTGGTGGTGATGATAGTGTTGGTGGTGATGATAGTGTTGATGGTGATGATAGTGTTGGTGGTGATGATAGTGTTGGTGGTGATGATAGTGTTGATGGTGATGATAGTGTTGATAGTGTTGATGGTGATGATAGTGTTGATAGTGTTGATGGTGATGATAGTGTTGATAGTGTTGATGGTGATGATGGTGTTGGTAGTTTGTAGGATAAGAGGAATCTGACCAAATATTTGTTCTGTCCCAGATTTTGTTTTATTGATTAACTACCCCCCCCACTCACCCTATTTGTCCATACCATCATCATCACCATCATCATAATCATCATAATCACCACCATCTCTGTCATCATGACCATCACCACCACCATCATCATGACCATCACCACCACCATCATCATGACCATCACCACCACCATCATCATGACCATCATCATGACCATCATCATGACCATCATCATGACCATCATCATGACCACCACCACCACCACCACCACCACCATCACCACTATCACCACCACCATCATCACCACCACCACCATCACCACTATCACCACCACCATCATCACCACCACCATCACCACCACCACCACCACCATCACTACCATCACCACCACCACCATCACTACCACCATCACCATCACCACCATCACCATCACCACTATCACCATCACCACCACCACCACCACCACCACCACCATCATCATGACCATCACCATCACCATCACCACCACCACCATCACCACC
>OZ024759.1:32513469-32528469 GCA_964016885.1 Eledone cirrhosa | reverse complement strand
TGTCAGCCGACCAGACACTGCCCACGACAGGACAACCCGTCTAACCCATGCTAGCGTGGAAGAACGGACGTAAAACGGTGATGATGATGATGATGATATATATTATACATATATATACATATATACATACATATATACATACATATATATTTCACCATGGCACCAATACTAGAAAAGTTGCCATGTGTTCAGCAAGACAGAAGAGTTCTGTCTACTCTACATTATCTCTATTTGAACCCCAACCACTTTACAGAGCGTACTGGGTGTATCTTATCATGACACCAGCACTAGAGAGGTTATCAAGTACTTGACAGGAACAAAAGGTCTTCTCTACTTTACATTGCCTGCATTCTTTATCTGCCACTTTACAGGGTGTACAGGGTGCAGTCTCTCATGACAACAACACTAGAGAGTTTACTACAGGTAAAAGAACCCTTTTTACTCCATATAGTCTCTGATCCCTCAAAATATGTGCTTTAAACCTTTCTGATACCAAACTACCTGGAACCAGCTTTGAGTTTATGGTACTAAGCTGTTTATTTTAACCCTTTAGCATTTAAACTGGCCATATCCAGCCAGAATTCTCTCACCTCTTTCTGTTCTAACTGGCCGTCACCAACCACTCATACTGATGTTAAGGTATTGTTCTCAAAATAAATAATATCAAAATCTCATAGATTTGAAATTATGTAAGATAAATATATGAGGTAAAGGCTTAACTGTAAAAATACAATAGTATATATAGAGTAATGTAAATGCTAAAGCGTTAAAATATATTTATCTAAAATCCTTCCATCACAATTTTATGTAAGAGCTTTTGTTAAGTTACTGTATTTCCTGGCATCGAAGACTCTACTTATTTCCTAAAATAAGTCTAAAAAATCTGCCATGTTTCCTGGAGACCAAAGGTTGTTTATTATTTTTTTTCAAATTTTTGGTTGTCAAAATTAGAGTGCATCCTCGAGGACAAAGTGTCTTCGGCGCCAGGAAATCCGGTTCATGTCAAACACAAGATAAGTGAATCTCACCAAATATTTGATTATTTTCAAAATGATTTTAAAACCATTGGCAGCGTCTTTCATTAGAAATATGTTAAAGTATTTATATTTATCCAAACAATCTTCCATCATAATTTCATGTAAGAACCTTTGTTAAGTTATTTTCTAAACACCAATTAAATAATGAAAAAGTTAATCTTATTATTAAATCTCTCAAAATCTTTTATTAGTTTCAAAATTACTTGAAAATTGTAGGCAGTGTCTTTTCATTAAAAATATAGTAATGAAATGGTTAAAGTGTTTATATTTATCTAAAAAAAAACTTCCATCATAATTCTATTTAAGAACCTTTGTTAAGTTACTTTCGAAACATCAATTTAATAATGAAAAAATTTAATCCTATAACTAATTCCCTCAAAATGATTTGAAAATTCTAGTCAGTGTCTTTTCTAAGAAATATGGTAACAAACTGCTTAACTTCTGAGGTGGCAGAGTTGGGTTAACTTCTGAAGTGCTGAGGTTGGGCTAACTTCTTCAGAGGTGGGGTTGGGAGGTGGCTTAACATCTATAGTTCTGGTTTTGGGTTAACGTCTTTAGAAGTAGAGTTGAGTTAACTTCTGAAGTGCTGAGGTTGGGTTAACTTCTTCAGAGGTGGGGTTGGGTTAACTTCTGAAGTGCTGGGATTGGGTTAACATCTTCAGAGGTGGGATTGGGTTAACTTCTGAAGTGCTGGTAGGTGGGTTAACTTCTGAAGTGCTGTGTTTGGGTTAACATCTTCAGAGGTGGGATTGGGTTAACTTCTGAAGTGCTGGTAGGTGGGTTAACTTCTGAAGTGCTGGTAGGTGGATTAACTTCTGAAGTGCTGGTAGTTGGGTTAACTTCTGGAGAGTAGGGGTAGTTGGTAGGTGGGGTTGGTAGCTGGGTTGTTTCTACTACAGTAAATCAGGTCAGCAGTCAACTCATCCTTCCTTATATCAAGAAATGGTTTTCGATAATAACCTCACAGAGTGCATTTTATGGCGGTGCTATGATGGTGGTGGTGGTGGGAGTGAGGGTGGTTGTAATGTGATAGTGGTGCTGTTATGGGGGTGGTGGTGGTGGTGATGGTAGTAGCAGTGTTATGATGGTGATGGTGGAGAGATGATGGTGGTAGTGCTGTGATGGTGGTGGGGATGGTGATGGTGTGATAGTGGTGGTGTGATGGTGGTAGTGTTATAGTGAAGGTGTGATTTCAGTAGTGATGGTAGCATAATGGTGGTGATATGGTGGTGGTGGTGGTGATGGTATTGTTGTTGGATGGATGTGATGGTGGTGTAATAACAGTGGTGGAGATGTAATGGTCTGATGATGGTGATGGTAGTGTGATGGTGATGGTTTAAAGGCCAGTGACTGTGTGTGAGAGTAAGTGATAAGTGGTTCTACCACTTACTAGACTGAACAATGACATCCGCCCGTACCCCTCTCTCTCTCTCTCTCTAGATAATAGCCACAAGGCAACAGATGTGACAGATAACAGATGTAACACAATTAACAGATATGATGTGACAGATGTTACAGGTGACAGATAACAGATGTGACAGATAACAGATGTTACAGGTAACAGTTAACAGATGTTACAGGTAACAGATGTTACATGTAACCTGGATAACAGATAACAGTTGTAACAAATAACAGATGTGACAGATAACAGATGTTACAGGTAACAGATGTTACATGTAAACTGGATAACAGATAACAGTTGTAACAAATAACAGATATGACAGATAACAGATGTAACATAGCATATATGACTACAGATAACACATGTGACATGCAATGGATATAACAGATAACAGATGTGACACGTAACATATATTATAGATAACAGATAACAGATGTGAAATACAACAAATGTGACACGTAACAGATATTATAGATAACAGATAACAGATGTGAAATACAACAAATGTGACACGTAATAGATAACAGATAACAGATGTAATATGTAACAGATATAACAGATGTGACAAGATAAAAGATGAGTTGTATTACTGAATCTGGCAAATTGTTGATTATTTTCTAAATGTATTGAATATAACGGTGTCCTTCATAAGAAATATGGCAACAAAGTTGTTATCTGTCACATCTGCTATTTATCTAAAAATCTCCCATCATAATTTTACGTAAGAACCTCTGTTAAGTTATGTTCCAAACATCAGCTTGATAATAAAAAGTTAATTATATTACTTAATCACACAAAATTCTTGATTGTTTTCCAAATTATTTGAAAACTACAGAAAACTTCATTAGAAATATGGCAATGAAAGGGTTAATGACATAGACAGTGTCTTTCATTAGAAATATGGTAATGAAAGGGTTAAAGACATAGACAGTGTCTTTCATTATAAATATGGTAATGAAAGGGTTAAAGACATAGACAGTGTCTTTCATTAGAAATATGGTAATGAAAGGGTTAAAGACATAGACAGTGTCTTTCATTAGAAATATGGTAATGAAAGGGTTAAAGACATAGACAGTGTCTTTCATTAGAAATATGGTAATGAAAGGGTTAATGACATAGACAGTGTCTTTCATTGGAAATATGGTAATGAAAGGGTTAATTATATAGACAGTGTCTTTCATTGGAAATATGGTAATGAAAGGGTTAATGACATAGACAGTGTCTTCACATTGGAAATATGGTAATGAAAGGGTTAATGACATAGACAGTGTCTTTCATTGGAAATATAGTAATGAAAGGGTTAATTATATAGACAGTGTCTTTCATTGGAAATATAGTAATGAAAGGGTTAATTATATATTGTGATTGAACAATCACAGCTTTCTCTTCAGCTATTCTATATACTGTGTTAAGACGGCGAATTGACAGAGTCAGATAGAATGCTTTATGGCATCCGTTCTGGCTCCCTGCTGTTTGAGTTTAAATTCTGCTGAGGTCAACTTTGCCTTTCATCCTTTTGAGGTCGATAAAAATAAAATTAAATGTACCAGTTTAGTACTGGGGTCGATTCTTCCTCTATATGGAGGAGGGGAGAGCAGAATTTATTAAATGAACCCAGGGTATTTAACTGGTATTTTAAGAATTATAATCACTCTAACAATTGTTATTGGTGACATTAGGGAACTGTTAACAACAGAACAGAAATATTTCTGAAAACCCTAGACATAACAACAGATGTAGTGTTGATCTAAAGATCTGCCCTTACTGGGTACACCAAGAATAATCAGAAAGGTCCTTGAGTTTTAATCCTTCAGCATTTAAACCGGCTGTATCCGGCCAGAATTCTCTCATCTCTTTCTCTTCAAACTGGCCAGAACCAGCCCTCATACTTATGTTAAGGTATTGTTCTCAAAATAAATGACATCAAAGTCTCATAGATTCAATATTATGTGAAATAATTATGAGAGGTAAAGCCTTTACTGTGAAAATACAATAGTATATATAGAGTAATGTAAATGTTATGTGAGATATTATGTAAGGTAAAGCCTTAACTGTGAAAATACAATAGTATATATAGAGTAATGTAAATGTTATGTGAGATATTATGTGAGGTAAAGCCTTTACTGTGAAAATACAATAGTATATATAGAGTAATGTAAATGTTATGTGAGATATTATGTGAGGTAAAGTCTTTACTGTGAAAATACAATAGTATATATAGAGTAATGTAAATGTTATGTGAGATATTATGTGAGGTAAAGCCTTTACTGTGAAAATACAATAGTATATATAGAGTAATGTAAATGTTATGTGAGATATGATGTGAGGTAAAGCCTTAACTGTGAAAATACAATAGTATATATAGAGTAATGTAAATGTTATGTGAGATATTATGTGAGGTAAAGCCTTTACTGTGAAAATACAATAGTATATATAGAGTAATGTAAATGTTATGTGAGATATTATGTGAGGTAAAGCCTTTACTGTGAAAATACAATAGTAAATATAGAGTAATGTAAATGTTATGTGAGATATTATGTGAGATAAAGCCTTTACTGTGAAAATACAATAGTATATATAGAGTAATGTAAATGCTAAAGGGTTAAGGAAACTAATTGTGACCTGAACTTAAGAATAATTGTTTCTACTTTAGGCACAAGGCCAGCAATTATCCAGTGTATTACTGGTACTTTATTTTATCGACCCCGTAAGGATGAAAGGCAAAGTTAACCCCAGCGGGATTTGAACTCAGGACATAAAGGGCCGTAACTCTATGCCTCAAAGCATGTTGTCCGACGCTCTACCGATACAGTAATAATAATATTGTTTTTTTATTTAGGCACAAGGCCAGCAATTATCCCAGTGTATTACTGGTACTTTATTTTGTTGACCCCGTAAAGATGAAAGGCGAAGTTAACCTTTTGAACTCAATAGAGCAACAAACAAAATGCTTTACAGCACAGAGTTACCTCCCTTTACACGTTGAGTTCATATCCCGCCGTTTATGTGTGTGTGAATATGTGTGTATGTGTGTGAATGTTTGCATGTGTGTATATGTGAGTCTATGTTTGTGCATGTATGTGTGTGCACATGTTTGTATATATGTATGTGAATGTATGTGTATGTTTATGAGTTTATGTAAGTGTATGTTTGTGTGTGTGTGTGTGTTTATGTGTATCTGTATATATGTTTGTGTCTGTATGTGTGTTTGTGTGTCTATGTTTATGTGCATATGTATGAGTATGTTTGTGTGCATCTGTATATATGTTTGTGTGTGTGTATGTGTATATATGTTTGTGTGTGTGTATGCTTATGTGTATATGTGTGAGTATGTTTGTGTGCATCTGTATATTTGTTTGTGTGTGTGTATCTGTATATATGTTTGTGTGTGTATGCTTATATGTATATGTATGTATGTGAATACGTTTGTGTGTATGTATATATGTTTGTGTGCATGTATATATGTTTGTGTTTGTGTGTGTATGTATATATGTTTCTGTGTATGTATGTATATGTATGTGTATATGTAAGCATATATGTGTATGTTTGTATAAAGGGAGGGGTCTATAATCAATTACACCCCCTCCCCCACCACCACCTGACTAATATTTATTCTATTGATCCCTTAAAAGGATGTCATCTAAACACACATGCTTATATATAATTCATATATATATATATATATATATATATATATATATATAATGAAGGAAATGTGGTAAGGAACCAGGTGGACCATAACGCACCAAAGTAGTCAATACTTGGGGTAGTAGAGTGGGTAATAGGAACCAGTAAGACCCCGACGGCTGAGCTCAAGCCGTTTGGCGGCTAATTCGTCCAGAATTAGCCGTCGAAACGGCTTGAGCTCAGCCGTCGGGGTCTTACTGGTTCATATATATATATATATATACATATATATATATATATATATATATATATATATATGTATATATATATATATGTATATATATATATGTATATATATATATGTATATATATGTATATATATATATGTATATATGTATATATATATATGTATATATGTATATATATATGTATATATATATATATATATATATGTATATATATATATGTATATATATATGTATATATATATGTATATATATATATATGTATATATATATGTATATATATATATATATATATATATATATATATATATATATGTATATATATATATGTATATATATATGTATATATATATATGTATATATATATGTATATATATATATGTATATATATATGTATATATATATATGTATATATATATGTATATATATATGTATATATATATATATGTATATATATATGTATATATGTATATATATATGTATATATATGTATGTATATATATATATATATATATATACACATATATATATTATATATATATATATATACACATATATATATTATATATATATGTGTATATTGAGTGTCTGCATAATTAATACTTTGTAGATAGCAGCTGTTTTCAGGTTATATAACTGTTATTGAAACACGTGTCAATAAATTCCTTTTACTGAACTGTATCTCTCTCTCTCTCTATATATATATATATATATATATATACAGGGTACGGACAATATCTGTTTGCAAGATTACCGTCTAGGAAAAATTTACACAGTAGTTTTATTTTTTAAGATTTATTTATCAAACTTGGGTCAGTTTGTCTTCATGACTTGTTCTTTCGATCTCACTCAATAAACCCGCTATTGGCTTTGATGACGGCCTCAAGGCGGCTTCGGAACTGGCTACAGGCCTTCATCACTGTCCCCCGACTTAGGCCCCTAAAGGCACTTGTGATCCTGGCTTGAGCTCAGCCGGCGGGGTCTTACTTGTTCCTATATATATATATATATATATATACATATTTACATATATATATGGTGGCTGCCAACTCGTTTTCGAGTACGGCCACTACTTTATATCCATGTAGGAGAACCCCTACTGATGCGCTGAACGAGTGTGACTTTTTAGTCTAGCCAGCGACTTGAAAACTCTGGTACAAACACTACACTTGTGTCAATTACTGACACATAGTGCTGGGCCCATGGTACCATGTGACGACAAGTGCAGAGAGATCTCCAGATATAAAGTAATGCCTGTGCCGTGAAGCTTTTATAGTGAGCAAAGGCACTGCACAAAGCCAGTCCCACTCTCTTAACCAAGATGATATTTACCAAAAAGAAGAACAAGTCAACATCATTGGATACCATCAGGGTTGCAGATGTTATATCAGAGTTTTCTTTCTCCTAGAATTCTACCTTGACAAAGGTTAAGGGGTCATCTCTCCCGGTGATTTTGGATGGCCATTGACTCTTAAGAGCTCCTTTGTCCTTTGACAGGTTTTGTTTTTAGTCCTGCAGGATGTCCAAAGACACCCTCCTCACCAAGAAACCTTGGTGGGGTTGCCAGTTTAGTCGCCAACGACCTGACCATGAGACATATATATATATATATATATATATATAGAGAGAGAGAGAGAGAGAGAGACAAGGTATTGATTCAGGAAATGGTGAAATTTGAAATGTTTGTATCCCAATGGCAGTAACCAGTGACCAGAGAGCAACTGAGAGAGAGAGAGGGGGAGACATAGATTGCAACAGAGAGAGAGAGAGAGAGAGACAGATTGCAACAGAGAGTGAGAGAGAGACATAGATTGCAACATCATTGCCACTACCACCCCCTTCACAACTATCATCATCATCATCACAACCATACCCATCCACTGCCACCATCCCAACACAGATATCCCACACTCTTGTGTTCTTCACAACCAATATATTTCTACTACTACTACTACTACTACTACTACTACTACTATTGTTACTACTACCACTACTACTACCACAACAACAACAACAACAACAACTACTACTACTACTACTACTACTACTACTACTACCACTACTGTTACTACCACTACCACAACAACAACAACAACAACAACAACAACAACAACAACAACAACAACAACAACACCAACAACAACAACAACAACTACTACTACTACTGCTACTGCTGCACTTAACCTTTCTCTATCTACCTAGCTGTCTCTCTCTCTCTCACTCTCTCTATCTCTCTATCTACCTAGCTGTCTCTCTCTCTCTCACTCTCTCTATCTCTCTATACCTAGCTGTCTCTCTTTTTTAGTCATCTAACTGTTTCTCTCTCTCCCTCCTTCTCTCTCTCGCTATATATATACCTAGCTCTCTCTCTCTCTTTCTTTCTCACTCTATCTATCTAGCTTTCTCTCTCCCCCTCTCTTTCTCTCTGTTTCCATGGTAACCTATGTTCACAGTAAATTTGTTTCCTATATTCCAACTGGTACAAAACAAATCAATAAAATTGGCAGAGGGAGGGGGATGGGGGGGAGAGCAATGAACAGGAGTGGGAGGAGAGAGATGGAGAGGAGGAGAGAGGTAGGAGGAGAGAGATGGAGAGAGGAGGGGGAAGAGAGAGAGAGAGAGATGGAGAGGAGGGAGGAAGAGAGAGATGGAGAGATGTTTGTACTTGATTTTTGTGTCTTTTTGATGTCTTTTGTAATGATTGTATTTTGTATCCCCTTCCTGCTCTCTCTCTCTCTGTTGCAATCTCTCTCTCTCTCTCTCTGTTGCAATCTCTCTCTGTTGCAATCTATGTCTCTCTCTCTCTCTCTCTCTCTCTCTCTCTCTCTGTTGCAATCTATCTCTCTCTCTCTCTCTCTCTCTCTCTCTCTCTGTTGCAATCTATATCTCTCTCTCTCTTGCTGTTGCAATCTATCTATACCTCTCTCTCTCTGTTGCGATATATGTCTCTCTCTCTCTCTGTTGCAATATATGTCTCTCTCTCTCTCTCTCTCTCTCTCTCTCTCTCTGTTGCAATCTATGTCTCTCTCTCTCTCTCTCTCTGTTGCAATCTATCTATATCTCTCTCTCTCTGTTGCAATCTATGTCTCTCTCTCTTTCTCTCTCTCTGTTGCAATCTGACTCTCTCTCTCTCTCTCTGTTGCAATCTATGTCTCCCCCCTCTCTCTCTCTCTCTCAGTTGCTCTCTGGTCACTGCCATTGGGATACAAACATTTCAAATGTCAACATTTCCTGAATCAATACCTTGTCTCTCTCTCTCTCTCTCTCTTTCTCTCTCTCTCTCTCTCTCTCTCTCTCTCTCTATATATATATATATATATATATATATATATATATATATATATGTATATATATATATATGTATATATATATATATATATATATATATTTAGGTTTGTTGGTTCACCACTGGATAGAACTGGTCATTCCGTATGGTCAACCTCGATGTAATAATATGGAGAGTACTCAACATAGGGCAGTTCACCCGTCTTCGTTTGTGTAGTTGGTGGTGCTAATACGAAGTTAATTATTATAAATAAAATAACAGGAGGCTGGACTGGTGTAAATCCTTGCAAAATTTAAGTATAATAAACTTTTCAAGGATTTACACCAGTGCAGCCTCCTGTTATTTTATTTATAATATATATATGGAGGCACATGGCTTAGTGGTGAGAGCATTGGCCTTGCAATCGAAAGGTTGTGAGTTCAATTCTCAGACCGGGTGATGTGTTGTTTCCTTGAGCAAGACACTTTATTTCACACTGCTCCAGTTTACTCAGCTGTAGAAATGAGATTCCACTGCAAAGTGGCCGTGGAGGTGCCACGGCAAAAAAGCGCCCAGCACTCACTGTAAATGAGGTTGGTGTTAGGAAGGGCATCCAGCTGTAGAAATCAAGCGAGAATCAGTTCCCATCCCACCCTTGCAAGCAGGGAAAAAGGGGACGTAAAATGATGATGATGATGATATATATATATATATATATATATATATATATATATATACATGTATAGATATATATATATATATATTAAAATACAAATATTAATAAAATAGATGTTCTTGTGATCAATTAAATTTTATTATACATATTTCAGAGGTACAACAGTACGTCCTCATCAGATAAAATAAAATGATACATGACATACCCTGAGATGTTAAATGGTTAAGATTTAATCAAGGTAGTAATAATATTTGTATTTTAATATTAATAACGCTGGAAAATATTGTCTTGTAGAGTGCTTTCAATCTACTGTAAAACTCATTCTTTGATGTACTCATTGAATCTTGTTTAACTCTTTAATATATATATATATATATATACATACATATATATACATGTATATATATATGTATACATACATATATATATATATATATATATATATATATATATATACGGCAAAGCATAAACGAACTAAGGAAAAAATTAGAGATAAGAGGGATCAGATGTTGTTTACTCGAGAGAAGGCTGCGTTGGTATGGACACGTGATGCGCATGAAAGTCGATAGCTGTATTACAAAGTGCAGGGCAATAAAGATAGACGGTAGCCACGGAATAGGCAGACCTAGAAAAACATGGGATGAGCTGATAAACTCCGACCTCACACACTTACACCTCTCCAAGACAATGTCACTGGACCGTGACCTTTGGCGGTACTCAGTAACAGAGAAGACCCGCCTTGCCAGTAGGCATCTCTAACAAACTACACCCCGTCCCGCCACCACCCCCACCCCATCCACACCACCCCGTTCTATGTAAAGTTATGTTGGTGCCGCGCCATCCAGGCCGAAACAAATGAGATCGTGTAGGTGTCACGACAAAAAAACACACAGTCCACGCTGTAATGTGGCCGTGTAGGCAACACGGTAAAAACCTCCCAGACCCACACTGTAAATGTGGTTGGTGTTAGGAAGGGCATCCAACTGTAGAAAACCAGCCAGACAGTCCTATGCGAGCAAGACAATCACTCTTGCCTCAAGTGGGACTACCCCCGTCCAAACCCATGCAAGCGTGGAACACGGACGTTAAACGTTGATGATGATGATGATGATGATATATATACACACTTATACAAAGTTATCTTGAGTATCGACTTTGAGGCACGAGTGTATTAGAATTTGTAGAATAATGGTAAAAACTCATATATATAAGTATATATATCTCTCTCAGAGAGAGATATATATATATACTTATATACAGATATGTCAGATAGAGAGATCATCATCATCATCATCATCACCGTTTTATGTCCGTTCTTCCATGCTAGCATGGGTTAGACGGGTTGTCCTGTTGCGGTCAGTGTCCAGTCAGCTGACCTTGTCTTGCTCATACAGGAACTGATTTGGCTTGATTTCTACAGCTGGATGCCCTTCCTAACACCAACCTCATTTACAGTGAGTGCTGGGTGCTTTTTCGTGGCGCCTACACGTCCACTTTACAGTGTGGGCTGGGTGCTTTTTTGCCGTGGCACCTCCACGACCACCTTGCGGTGGGGGCATATAGATATATATACTTATACACAGACATGTCAGCGAAAGAGAGATATATACTTATACACAGACATGTCAGAGAGAGAGAGATATATACTTATACACAGACATGTCAGAGAAAGAGATATATATATATACCTATATACAGATATGTCGCAGGTTTGAGAAAGTACCAGATTGGTGACCGAAGTGAATAAGGCCAGCAAAACTGCAATATGGTGAAAGGTTACAAAAAAATATAAAGATCTAGAGATAGAAATTATTTGAATGTGGATGACGAGAATAAACAATCCTGATAATAATAATTGTTTCTACTTTTGGCACAAGGCCGGCAATTATCCCAGTACATTACTGGTACTTTATTTTATTAACCCTGTAAGGTTGAAAGGCAAAGTTAACCTCGGTGGGATTTTAACTCAGTCCATAAAGGGCCCTAACTCTATGCTGCAAAGCATGGCATCTGACCCTCTACTGATACTTTCAATTCACCGCCCTATAATAATTGTTTCTACTTTTGGCACAAGGTCAGCAATTACCCCAGTACATTACTGGTACTTTATTTTATCGACCCCGTAAGGATGAAAGGCAAAGTCAACCTCGGCGGGGTTTGAACTCAGAATGGCAAGGGCCGTAACTCTATGCGTCAAAGCATGGTGTCCGACCCTGTACTGATACTGCCAATCCACCGCATGGTTTCTTATATAGGCACAAGGGCAGCAATTTTGGGGAAGGGGAAAGTCGATTAACTCGACCCCAGTTCATTACTGGTACTTTATTTTATGAACCCTGTGAGGATGTAAGGCACAGTTAACCATGGCAGGATTTGAACTCAGACCATAAAGGGCCGTAACTCTATGCAGCAAAGCATGGTGTCTGATGCTCTACCGATTCTGCCAATCCACCACTCTAAATGTTAATAATGAAAAGGGCAGTGGATTGGCAGAATCGGTAGAGTGTCAGGCAACATGCATAGAGTTACGGCCCTTTATGGTCTGAGTTCAAATCTTACCGAGGTTAGCTTTGCCTTTCATCCTTAAGGGATTGATAAAATAAAGTACCAGTAATGCACTGGGGTTGATTTAATTGACTTTCCCATCTCCCAGAAATTGCTGGCCTTGTGCCTAAATCAGAAACCACTATTAACAGCAATACGGACCTTTATGGTCGGAGTTCAAATCCTGGAGAGGTTAACTTTGTCTTTCATCCTTACGGGGTTGATAAAATAAAGTACCAGTAATGTACTGGGGTAATTGCTGGCCTTGTGCCAAAAGTAAAAACAATTATTAGCTGCAATAATGAAAATGGGGGTTGTCAGATCCAAATCTGCTGGTTTAGGGCTGGCCCTGGGCTAAATAACAGCAGCAATAACAACAACAATGAATGAATGATTTGGCAGAGAAGAATGAAGACTTGTCTTTCTGCTTGTCTCTTGTTTATGGTCAGAGACTGTGTGATGTGACAGTGGTGGTGGTGGTGGTGGTGGTGATGGCAGTGGTGGTGGTGGTGGTGGTGGTGGTGGTGGTGGTGGTGGTGGTAGTGGTGGTGCTGGGGGGGGGGCAGCGGTGGTGGTGTTGGTGTTGGTGGTGGTGGTGTTGGTGGTGTTGGTGGTGTTGGTGGTGTTGGTGGTGGTGGTGGTGTTGGTGGTGGTGGTGGCGGTGGTGTTGGTGTTGGTGTTGGTGGTGGTGGTGGTGGTGTTGCTGGTGGTGGTGGTGGTGGTGTTGGTGTTGGTGGTGGTGTTGGTGGTGGTGGTGTTGGTGGTGTTGGTGGTGGTGGTGGTGGTGGTGTTGGCAGTGGTGGCGGTGGTGGTGTTGTATTGATGGTGGTGGTGGTGGTGGTGTTGTATTGATGGTGGTGCCAGTGGTGGTGATGAAGGCGGGGGTTTTGTTGGTGGTTTGTGGTGCGACTGGTTGTGATGGTGGTGGAGGCGGTGTTGTTTGTGGAGGTGATGGTGGCAATGGAGATGATGGTGATGATGGTGGCGGTTACAGTGGTGCTGGTTGATGTCGTGTTGGTGGTGGTGGTGATAGTGGTGGTGGTGGTGGTGGTGGTGAGGGTAGTGGTGGCAGTGGCTGTGGTGGTGGTGATGGCAGTGGTGGTGGTGGTGATGAGGGTGGGGTATTGTTGGTGATGGTGCTGGTGAGGGTAGTGGTGGCAGTGGCTGTGGTGGTGGTGGTCTATGTAGCTGTGGTGGTGGTGGTAGTGGTGGCTGTGGTGGTGGTGGTGGTGGCTGTGGTGGTGGTGGCAGTGGCTGTGGTGGTGGTGGTGGTGGTGGTAGTGGTGGCTGTGGTGGTGATGGGGGCAGTGGCTGTGGTGGTGGCTGTGGTGGTGGTGGTGGCTGTGGTGGTGGTGGCAGTGGCTGTGGTGGTGGTGGCAGTGGCTGTGGTGGTGGCTGTGGTGGTGGTGGCAGTGGCTGTGGTGGTGGTGGCAGTGGCTGTGGTGGTGGTGGCAGTGGCTGTGGTGGTGGCTGTGGTGGTGGTGGCAGTGGCTGTGGTGGTGGTGGTGATAGTATAAACACAATTATCTAAGATAAAATGTTAGCATCACACATATAATAATCCTTCTGTTTATATAGCAGTAGTGGTAGTAGTGGTGGCAGTGGCTGTGGTAGTAGTAGTAGTAGTAGTAGTAGTAGTAGTAGTAGTAGTTCTGGAGCAGTGGTTGAGGTAGTAGCAGTGGTGGTATTAGTAGCATGATGCTTGTAGTAGTAGTAGTAGTGCTGCTACTACTACTACAACTACTACTAATACTACTGCTACCATTAATACTAGTGCTACTACTATTACCACTACAAATACCACTATCGCTACTATTACTACCACTACTTATAATAATAATCCTACTACTACTACTACTACTACTACTACTACTACCATACTACCACCATCACTGCCACTACAATCCTGCTAGTACTATTACTATTACTACCACCACCACCACCACAACCAGCACAACTACTACTTCTACTACTATTACCACCACCACTACTACTACCACCACCACAACCAACACCATTACTACTTCTACTACTACTACCACCACCACCACCACTACCACTACAGTACTGTATAACGGTATAAGATATATAGTGTAGAGTGTGTTGTATTTCACCTGTGTTTGCTGAGAGAGAGAGAGAGAGAGAGAGAGAGAGAGAGATAGAGGCTGAGAGAGAGAGAGAGAGAGAGAGAGAGATATAGAGGC
>OZ024759.1:32508469-32510969 GCA_964016885.1 Eledone cirrhosa | reverse complement strand
CTGTCTCCAGTTGATCCAGTTGGATACCCAAGCAAGGCCAACCGAGCGCTTGGATGAACATCTTGCTCAGGGTCTCAAGACCTGCCGCTGTATGAATATTTGGTCGGCTTTGCTGTGTCTGGGACAAAAACCACACTGTTTGTCAGCTAGCGAAAACCCAACTATCTCCCTACATCTCTTTGCAAGATTCTTATTGTAGACTTAACGGGGAGGCTTAAATGGAGCCCTTTTGAAAATTGGGGTTATCCCTCCCGATTGCCATTACTTAGGTGCCTTTTCAGAGATCCAGGCAACCTGACACACATGAGTCAACCAGAAGCCAGAGATCCAGGCCACAAGACCCACCAGTCAGCTAGAGATCTAGGACACCTAGCACATGGGTCAGCCAGAGATCCAGGCCACCCAACACACACAAGTTAGCCAGAAATCCAGGCCTACTAACACACATGGGTCAGCCAGAGATCAAGGCCACCCGACACACAAATCAGCTAGAGATCAAGGCCACCCGACACACACAAATCAGCCAGAGATCAAGGCCTACCAGTACACACAAGTCACCAGAGATCTTGGTCAGCCATTAATCCAGGCCACCCGGCACACACAAGTTAGCCAGAGATCCTGGTCAGCCGAAGAATAACTTCTCTATTGAAGGCTTTTAACCTTTTAGCATTTACATTACTCTATATATACTATTGTATTTTTGTGGTAAAGGCTTTACCTCACATAATATCTCACATAACATTGAATCTTCGAGATGTTGATGTTATTTATTTTGAGAACAATACCTTAACGTCAGTATGAGTAACAGTTAGGGTTTTATTTTATTTTCAGCTGCAGGTGAGACCTATGAAGGTCTAGGAATCTGTGGATGGGTGCTAACTATATTGTCATGGTTATTGGTCTTTGCCACGATTCCATTCTCCCTTATGCTCTGTTTCAAGGTAAGTAAATATAGTATGTCTTGTGTGAGGAGTTGACACATACATAAACTGACACGTCTGTATACATAGGTACTAATAATATCTCACACATGCATAAATACACGCACGTAAACACACATCTATATACATATGTACTGCTAATATCTCACACACACACACACAAACACACATATCCATATACATATGTACCGATAATATCTCACATTCACACACATAAACTGACACACACGGGCAAACATATATACACACACACACACACAAACATATATACATCCATACACATATATACAGATGATATCACTCACACACACACACACACATCTATATACCTTCATACAGATATGTACATGTGATATCACACACAAACATATATACCTTCATATACATATGTACAGGTGATATCACAAACACACACACATCTAAATACCTTCACATACATATATACAGGTGATATCACACAGTTATATAGAGATGTAGAATATATATATATAATGTGGGGCCTAGGGGATCAAAAAGTTGAATTTTTTAATGTGCATAACACTCCCTGAAACATAAGTAATAAACATGTAAGTTTGAAAAAAAACGGTTGGGTACTTCTCGAGTTTTAGGGATTCAAACTCACAGACACACACACACAGACAGACACACACAGACAGACAGACATCCTCAGTTTTATATAGATGATATATATATATATATATTACCAAACACAAACATACAAATCTATATACACCCAGTCACAAACCTATATACACCCATAATATGATATATATATATATATTTTACCAAACACCAGGTTGTCCAAGAATATGAACGTGCAGTGATATTTCGTCTTGGAAGGCTGTTGTCTGGTGGTGCTAAAGGACCAGGTATGATGTTTGTTCTGTTCTTTCATGTTAGACACACACACATATCATCATCATCATCATCATCATCATCATCGTCGTCATCATTTTACGTCCACTTTTCTCTGCTTGTAAAGGTGGGACGGGTCCTATTCAACACAGCATCTCTCCACTTGTCACGGTCCTTCGTCATCTCCTCCGTGAGCTTCAGCAATCTGAGGTCAGCTCTCACCACCTCCTTCCATGTTTTTCGTGGTCTTCCTCTACTGTGTCTTCCTTCTACTGGGATTCTTGGCACTTCTTAACCCAGCGGTCATCCTCCATGCGCATCACATGTCCATACAAATGCAGTCTTCTCTCCTGCACACTACAGCCTATATATATTATATATATAATATATATATATATTATATATATAATATATATATAATATATATAATATATATATATGAGTGAAAGTATAAGGAAAAAAGCTGAAATCGAAAATCCAACTGGAATCTTGTTTTAAAAAAATATATTTATTTGGTTCCTTTACTGGTTTCGCAGTTCTTGTGCTTTTCAAAAGTAGAATTGAGATGGAGGGTTTGTGGTTTTTCTCACAAATATATATATGTGAGTCCTGGGTTTAATCAGGGGTAACCATAGTTAGTAATATACTCAATACATTAGTAGAGTGTAAACATGATTTTTAATATAGGAATGGCTTCTACAGGA
>OZ024759.1:32500969-32503469 GCA_964016885.1 Eledone cirrhosa | reverse complement strand
GCATATATATATAAATATATATTGTGTGTGTGTGTATGTATATATGTGCATATATATATATAAATATATATATATATATATATATATATATTGTGTGTGTGTATGTATAAATGTGTGTGTGTGTGTGCATTTGCATGTATGTGTCTATATATATACATGTATGTGTCTATATATACATGTATGTGTCTATATATATATATATATATATATAATATATAAGAACAAAAGATGGTTAAAAGAGTTCCATGTATTTTATTATGCGCATTTCAAAAACAAATGTGCATAATAAAATACATGGAACTCTTTTAACCATCTTTTGTTCTTATATATTATTTATACTCCAGTCCTACAAACTGTAGAGTGCTTCTTATCTGATATCTGCATTGCTTTATTGTACTACAATAAAACTCACCTCCTACATTATATATATATATATATAGATGTATGCATGTATATATTGTAAGTACTGAGTTGTGACACTGTCCACCTAATGTCCACCCTCCATACACACACACACATGTATTTCATGACTCATACACTGTTCACATTCCTGACATTTGTATATTATTCTATGTACTTTGATGAGTTGTAGTGCACCTGAGCACTGTACACGATAATTTCATCATCATCATCATTATCATTATTATTAAAGGGCGGTGAATTGGCAGTCTCGGTAGAGGGTTGGACGCCATGCTTTGCAGCATAGAGTTACGTCCCTTTACAGTCTGAGTTCAAATCCCGCCGAGGTTAACTTTGCCTTTCATCCTTACGGGGATCGATAAAATAAAGTACCAGTCACGCACTGGGGTCGATTTAATCGACTTTCCCCTGCCCCCAAAATTACTGGCCTTGTGCCTATATAAGAAACCATTATAATATTATTTACATTGTAGGTACTGAGTCGTGACAGTGTGACGGTTTCCGTTGATGCAGTGGTGTACTACAGGGTTTCAAACCCCACTATATCTGTCGCTAACGTCGAGAATGCTCATCACTCAACCAGACTTCTCGCCCAGACAACCCTGCGAAATATGCTGGGCACCAAAAATTTATCAGAAATCCTGACAGACAGGGAGGCAGTTAGTCAAGGGATGCAGGTTAGTTATCAAGTTTACTTTGATTTTCTTTGAGGGCAGAGGGGGTTATTTGGGTTTTTTTCTTTTTGTTATCCCTTTAGCATTTAAACCAGCCGTATCTGGCCAGAATTCTCTCACCCCTTTCTGTTCAAACTGATTGTAACAGGCCACTCATACTGATGTTAAGGTATTGTTCTCAAAATAAATAACATCAACATCTCATAGACTCAATATTATGTAAGATAAAGCCTTTACTGTGAAAATACAATAGTAAATATAGAGTAATGTAAATGTTATGTGAGATATTATGTAAGATAAAGCCTTTACTGTGAAAATACAATAGTAAATATAGAGTAATGTAAATGTTATGTGAGATATTATGTAAGATAAAGCCTTTACTGTGAAAATATAATAGTAAATATAGAGTAATGTAAATGTTATGTGAGATATTAGGTAAGATAAAGCCTTTACTGTGAAAATACAATCGTAAATATAGAGTAATGTAAATGTTATGTGAGATATTAGGTAAGATAAAGCCTTTACTGTGAAAATACAATCGTAAATATAGAGTAATGTAAATGTTATGTGAGATATTATGTGAGATAAAGCCTTTACTGTGAAAATACAATCGTAAATATAGAGTAATGTAAATGTTATGTGAGATATTATGTGAGATAAAGCCTTTACTGTGAAAATACAATCGTAAATATAGAGTAATGTAAATGCTGAAGAAGAGTTAAAGCAAGGTGGGGTTTAAATCTCCCTCTACATTCTTCCTGTGAAAAGGCTTGGCCTAGTGGCAAGAGTGTTGGACTTATGATCTTAATGCTGTGTGTTTAATTTATGGACTGGGTTGTGTGTTGTGTTCTTGAGCAAAACACTTCAGAGTTGCTGAAGCATGGAACAAACTACCTGCGTCAGTTGTTAGCTGCCGAGACACTGCATCCTTTAAAACCCTCATGCTTCCCGAAATTCGCCAACACTAAACCTGATGTACCCCTTCCATACACATGCACACATGTGTATATCATGACTCATGCACTGTTCATTTTCCTGACGTTTGTACATTACCCTATGTACTATACATACACTTTTTGATGAGTTGTAGTGCACCTGAACACTGTACACAATATTTTCATTATTATTATTATTATTTCACGTTACTCCAATATACTCAGCTGAAAATGAGTACCAGCAACAGTAACTGGGGAGTTTAACACTATGATGGACTGGCGTCCTCTCCAAGGGGGACATCTTGAATTCTCAGTCACTTAACAAAAGCCAGACACGTCGAACTTTCTTTCCCCCTTTGCATATAAAGCGTGAAACTAACAAGACTTTTTGTGCCTCTGTTTTGTCGTTCCTTGAACTATCTATCTATCTATCTATCTAGGGTGGGTAAAATTCCCGAGATCCATGGACAA
>OZ024759.1:32490969-32495969 GCA_964016885.1 Eledone cirrhosa | reverse complement strand
CATCAAGCTTCTCGAGCTCTCAAGGAAGCCGCTGACGTCATCAACGAGTCCCCATCAGCATTGCAGCTCCGTTATCTCCAGACGCTAAGTACAATCTCGGCCGAGAAGAATTCCACGATTGTGTTCCCCTTACCAATAGACATGCTACAGCAGTTTATACGGTAACAACAACACCAACAACAACAACAGCAACAACACCAAACTGTGTTACAGAAGTATATATAGTAATAACAACAATAACAACAACAATAACAACAACAACAACAACAGCAGCAGCAGCAACTCCAAACTGTGTTACAGAAGTTTATATAACAACAACAACAGCAACACCAAGCTGTGTTACAGAAGTTTATATAGTAATAACAACAACAACAACACCACCACCAAATTATGTTACAGAAGTTTATATAGTAACAACAACAACAATAACAACAACACAAGCAATACCACAACTACAACAACACAAACAACTTCAACTACAACAACACAAACAACACCAACAACAACACAAGCAATACCACAACTACAACAACAACACAAACAACTTCAACTACAACACAAACAATACCAACAACAACACAAGCAATACCACAACTACAACAACACAAACAACAACACCACAACTACAACAACAACACAAACAACTACAATAACAACACAAGCAACACCACCACAACTACAACAACACAAACAACACCACAACTACAACAACAACACAAACAACAACAACACAAACAACACCAAAACTACAACAACAACACAAACAACACCACAACTACAACAATAACAACTACAACAACACCACAACTACAACAACACAAACCAATACAAACACCAACTATTTTTTCTCCAACACCCCAACCCCCAAAAGTTTTTAAAATACCCGATGACCGACCCAACCACTGACTGACCCACCCTCCTCCAATACTGCTTGGGTGAATTCCTGCCTGCCTTTCTTCTCCTTTGACAACAACAACAACAACACAAAAACAAAAATCCCTCCCACATCCGATACTCCTCCATACCCCCCCCCCCATTACCACTGTTCAGATGATTTCCTGGTCACCACCATCTCCACCACACTACTCCCCTACCAATCCTGGGATTTGAACCTACTTCCTTAACCCTTTAGCATTCACATTACTCTATATATACTACTGTATTTTGGTAGTAAACACTTTATCTTACTGTAAATGTGGTTGGTGTTATGAAGGGCATCCAGTCGTAGAAAACCTGCCAGATAGTCCTATATGAGCGAGACACGGTCACCCGACCAGCCTTGCCTCAAGTGGGACAACTCCTGTCTAATCCATGCTAGCATGGAAGATGGACGTTAAACGAAGATGATGATGATGATGATGATAATTATCTCACATAATATCGAATCTATGAGATTTTCATGTTATATATCTTGAGAACAATACCTTAACAATAGTATGAGTGACGAGTTAAAGCCGGTTTAAATAGAAAGAGGTGAGACATTTCTGGTTGGATACGGCCGGTTTGAATGCTAAAGGGTTAATATTATGTTTGTCTCTTTAATTGTAGAGGGTCAGACGCCATGCTTTGCAGCATAGAGTTACGGCCCTTTACATTCTGAGTTCAAATCCTGCCGAGGTTAACTTTGCCTTTCATCCTTACGGGGTCGATAAAAATAAAGTACCAGTACTGCACTGGAGTCGATTTTAATCAACTTTCCCCTCCCCCCCCAAATTGCTGGCCTATATAAGAAACCATTATTTTTAGGGTAGTGGGTTGGTAGTATCGGTAGAGGGTCAGACGCCATGCTTTGCAGCATAGAGTTATGGCCCTTTACGATCTGAGCTCAAATCAGCCGAGGTTAACTTTGCCTTTCACCCTTACGGGGTCAATAAAATAAAGTACCAGTAATACACTGGGATAATTGCTGGCCTTGTGCCTAAAGTAGAAACAATTATTAGGGCGGTGGATTGGCAGTATCGGTAGAGGGTTGGACAATATGCTTTATGGCATAGAATTATGGCCCTTTACGATCTGAGTTCAAATTCCGCCGAGGCTAACTTTGCCTTTCACCCTTACGGGGTCAATAAAATAAAGTACCAGTAATACACTAGGATATTTGCTGGCCTTGTGCCTAAAGTAGAAATCAGTATTATATATAAAGTTATTATGATGTGGGGGAGTGAGGGGTGGGGGTAGCGTGACATATGTGGAGCCGTGACCTCTGACCTAAATCCACTCACCATTTTGGAACCTTTTCACTAACAACCCCCCACCCCCACCCCACCCCACACACACAAAATAACATTAAAATTTAAACATTTGAAAATATATTTAAAAATAAAGAAAACAAACAAAGAATTTAATAAAAACAACACAAAACGCAAAACATAAAACAACTCAGGTTTCACACCTACGAGAAAGAAGAAGATCAGGGAGGGTGGGGGTGCTTGAGGGGTGGGGTCAACTATTATAATTGTTGTTAATTATATTGTTGATTTTTTTATTTCTATTTGTTGTTGTTTTGATTGGTTGTTTTTTCCTTTATATATTTACTTATTTATATTTATATATATATATATTTATTTATATATATATATTTATTTATTTATATTTATTTATATATATATATATATATATTCATTTATTTATATTTATTATATATATATATATATATTTATATATATATATATATATATTTATTTATTTATATTTATATATATTTATATATTTCGAGCTTGCACTTGCTCAGAAAGTGGCTTGATCTGAGAAACTGTGTGTTAAAAAAACTGAAACAATTACATCAAAGGAGAGTCATTTTAGCCATTTTAAGACACAAACACAATACAATCACACACACGGACAGACAACACACAAATACACAGATACAACATACACAAGGGCCTTATTTTAGGGGGGTACCAGAGGACAAGTCTCCCCACACACTTTTTCAGGAACGCGAGACAAACCATCTTTTGTTTTTGTTTATTTGATATAATAAATTCTTTTTAAGCCTTTAGTATTTACATTACTCTATATTTACTATTGTATTTTCATGGTAAAAGCTTTACCCCACATAATTATATCACATAATATCGAATCTATGAAATTTTGATATTATCTATTTTGAGAACAATAACTTAACATCAGTATGAGCAGTCAGTTACAGCTGGTTTGAACAGAAAGAGGTGAGAGAATTCTGGCCGGATATGGCTGGTTTAAATGCCAAAGGGTTAAGCTTTTTTTTTTATATCTGAACTTCATTTGAATATATAAAATTTAATTAGTGTAAAATTTTACTTATGTGATAGGGTCCGGGAAAGGAACCATAAGCAATACTCACATGCTCCTTTAAGAATCAACAAATGTTGGTTTGTCCCCCTCAAATTTTTAAGGCAAATAAGGCCCCAGCACAGACACAACAAACAACAACAGTGACAGCAATAATAGATCTGTTAGAGGTTTGATTCAAGACTTTGTGTTAAAAAACTGAACCAATTATATCACGGAAGAGTCATTTTAGGAATGAAACTCTTAACATCCTGTACCACATGGAACCACATTAGCGAGACAGTTTTGAAAAGTACAAAACAACACTATGACTGCATCACATTGAAATTTCAAGTCTTTGTATATTTCCACAACGATCTAACTACTATGAAGGATACTATAAACATTTAAATTAACAAACATTTTTATATATTTTCTGCTGAATCATTACAAGATGTTGAGAATTTAACACACATACATACAACAACAACAACAACAACAGCCATGCTAGAGAGTCGGATGAGATGTCTTGCTTTATATGACTGATAAATAAAATTTAAATGGGATTAACAGGTCGTGAGATGAATAGATAGATAGGATGATATTGTAGAATGGAAGACAGATAGGTGAGCCTGGGGCCTGTACCTCACTAACATACATTTCCTCACTGAATGCTCAGGTGGACCTGAGGCTTAGACCTCACTAACATACATTCCCACACTATACTAAGTGCTCAGCTGGGCCAAGGGCTTGTATGTTGCTTATATACATCCCTTCACACAGTGAGTGTTTAGGTACACCAGGGGCCTACACCTCACATATGTCCCCTCACTGAGTCCTCAGGTACACCAGAAGTCTACATCTCACATATGTCCCCTTACTGGGTCCTCAGATAAACCAGAGGCCTACTTCTCACATATGTCCCCTTACTGGGTCCTCAGGTAAACCAGAAGTCTACATCTCACATATGTCCCCTTACTGGGTCCTCAGGTAAACCAGAGGACTACATCTCACATATGTCCCCTTACTGGGTCCTCAGGTAAACCAGAGGCCTACTTCTAACATATGTCCCATCACTGTATTGTGTTCCTCAATGGCTAAGATGACTTTCCCCACAATGTACTTGTTATATTTATTTTATATATTTATTTTTAAAATATACCATACATCATTGACATCATATTGTGCCCCATCCACACACACACCTTGACCCCTATTTTACAATGTCATACTAGCGTTAGGGATGGTGGGACTAAGGTGAGAGAGAGAGAGAGACCCCTTTTAAGTTAATGTACCCTAGAAACAAAGAATATTTTATCCTTGAGTATGTTGCTATTATTGTGAAGACATGTGGCTTTGTGGTTAGGGTGTTTGGCTAGGGATCACAAAATTGTATCCTTGAACAAAACACTTTATTTCCCATTGCTCTAGTTCACTCAGCAGGGAAAAATGAGTTGTACCTGTAATTTAAGGGGGTCCAACCTTGTCACACTGAATTTCCCTAAGACCTCGATTCCACATGTCTGTGGAATGCTCAGCCACTTGCATGCTAATTTAATGAATAGCCTGCACCATTGATCAAACTGCTTGAACAATCATCATCACAACTAACAGAGATCCACTCCCGCCGAGGTTAACTTTGCCTTTCATCCTTAGGGGGTCGATAAAATAAAGTACCAGTAATGCACTGGGGTTGATTTAATCAACTTCCCCCTCTCCGAAATTGCTGGCCTTGTGCCTATATAAGAAAG
>OZ024759.1:32460969-32485969 GCA_964016885.1 Eledone cirrhosa | reverse complement strand
ATTACATTAAGTCATCATCAAGTCATCATGTCATCAAGTCATCACCACATTAAGTCATCATCAAGTTATCACCACATTAAGTCATCATCATGTCATCACCACATCAAGTCATCATTACATTAAGTCATCAATTCATCACTACATTTACCTATGGAAATATTAAGTCATCATGAAGTCATTAGCAAGTCATCATTTAATTGAACCCTCTGATAGTGATGGTGGTAGTGGTGGTGATGATGGTGATGGTAGTGACTGTGGTGATGGTGATGGTAGTAACGGTGGTGATGATGATGGTGATGATGATAGTGGTGATGGTGATGGTTCTGATAGTGGTTGTGGTGGTGGTGGTGGTGATGATGATGGTGACGATGGTGGTGGTGGTGATGATGATGATGGTGATGATGATGATGGTGATGATGATGGTGATGGCCATGGTCATGTTGGTGGCGATGATGATGATGATGATGACAACGGTGACTGGAGATTGAAGGAGGGGAGGGGAGTAGAGGAAGGAAGAGAGGTGTGTGACTAACGATAATTATCGTCTATCTTAATTTGACACGGACAAGGAAGTCCCAGGTGTCTTTCCAGGACATCTGTTGAATGTCGGGGGCTGTTAAGGGGACATTACCATAGGAGAAGGCAGAGAAATAAATAAAGACAGCCATAGCAACTAATACAACCAGGACAACCAGGTATTTCACTACATTGCTGCTCAGGTGAGGTAGGAACCTGGAAGATAAAATAAATGAAATATAATGTAAAAAGGGAAAATATATCCTTGTCATCATCATCGTCGTCGTCACCGGCCATCATCACTGTCATCATCAGTTTTGTCGTCATCACTCTCATCATCATCAGTGTTGTCATCACTCTCATCATCATCATCATCAGTGTTGTCGTCATCACTGTCATCATCAGTGTTGTCGTCATCACTGTCATCGTCATCATTGTCATCACCATCATTGCCATCATCACCTAATGTCTCTTTTCCCTACTAGCAAGATTTGGACAGTGTATGTATAATAATAATAATAATAATAATAATAATAATAATAGTGGTATGAGCATAAGCCAGAGGCGGTGATGGAGAACGATCAGGTGAAGGTGCTGTGGGATTTTAGGGTACAGACGGACAAGAAACTGGAACACAATAGACCTGACCTGGTGGTTTTCGACAAGGAAGAAAGATCGTGCCTGATTGTGGATGTAGCCTGCCCATTCGACACGAGAGTGCAAGAGAAGGAGAGGGAGAAAATTAACCGATACCAGGACTTAAAGTGGGAGGTTAAAAGGATTTCGAACTGCCATGAAATCAAGGTGGTCCCGATTGTCATAGGCGCACTAGGTACTATCTCAAAAAGTTTCCAGGGATGGTTAAAATTGGCCCCGCCACGCTTTTTGGAACGCTTCAAAAGGAATGCTTGCTGGGAACAGCAAGAACCCTCCGATACGTCCTGAATATCTGAGGCTGCAGGTAGGGGCTTGATATTCATTTCAACAAACTTTCCAGTTAACTAACATCAATGACTGAGACTCAAAGAACTATAATGAAATTATTGTGTACAGTGCTCAGGTGCACTACAGCTCATCAAAGGTGCATGTATAGTGCATAGAATAATGTACAAATGTCAGGGAAGTGAACAGTGTATGAGTCATGATATACATGTGTGTGTATGGAGGAGGGATATTAGGTGTAGTGTTGGCGAATCTCAGGAAGTATGGAGGTTTTAACCCTTTAACATTCACATTACTCTATATATACTATTATATTTTCATGGTAAAGGCTTTATCTTACATAATTATCGCACATAATATCGAATCTATGAGATTTTAATGTTATTTATTTTGAGAACAATACCTTAACATCAGTATGGGCAGCCTGTTACAGCCAGTTTCAACAGAAAGAGGTGGAGAATTCTGGCCGGTTTGAACATTAAAGGGTTAAAGGAAGCAGTGTCACGGCAGCTAACAACTGATGCAGGTAGATGTGTATGTATGTATATATATGTGTGTGTGTGTATATATATATGTGTGTGTGTGTGTGTGTATGTATATATATATATATATGTGTGTGTGTGTGTGTATATATATGTATATATATATGTGTATATATATATGTATATATATATATGTTGTTTACTCGAGAGAAGGCTACGTTGGTATGGTCACGTGATGCGCATGAAAGACGACAGCTGTATAACAAAGTGCAGGGCAATAAAGATAGATGGTAGCCACGGAGTAGGCAGACCCAGAAAAACCTGGGACGAGCTGATAAATTCCGACCTCACACACTTACACCTCTCCAAGACAATGTTACTGGACCGAGACCTTTGGCGGTACTCAGTAACAGAGAAGACCCGCGTTACCTAAATACAAGGTAAAACCTACTACAGTCAGTAGGCATCTCTAACAAAATACACCCCCCCCCCCCTCCCCCCACCCCATCCACACCGCCCCTTTCAATGTAAAGTTATGTTGGTGCCACAAAATCCAGGCCGAAACAAATGAGATCGTGTAGGTGTCACGAAAAAAAAACACACAGTCCACGCTGTAATGTGACCGTGTAGGCAACACGGTAAAAACGTCCCAGTCCCACACTGTAAATGTGGTTGGTGTTAGGAAGGGCATCCAGCTGTAGAAAACCTGCCAGACAGTCCACGCTGTAATGTGGCCGTGTAGGCAACACGGTAAAAACCTCCCAGCCCCACACTGTAAATGTGGTTGGTGTTAGGAAGGGCATCCAACTGTAGAAAACCCGCCAGACAGTCCTATGCGAGCAAGACAACCACTCTTGCCTCAAGTGGGAAAACTCCCGTCCAAACCCATGCAAGCATGGAACACGGACGTTAAACGATGATGATGATGATGATGATGATGATATATAGGGGTAGAACAATGGAAGGTAATATCCGTAGTGGTAGCGCACTCAGTCCATGGGACGAGTTAGGTAGAAGTAGTTACACAACAGTTAGTTCACCATACCGTTAGTTCACAACAGTTAGTTCACCTTAAGCGGACTCTAAGTCCGAGCTGAAGATCCACTTCAGGTGAAACAATTGTTCTCGGTATGGTGAACTAACTGTTGTGTTACTACTTCTATATATATATATATAGCGAAGGAATTGTGGTAAGGAACCAGATGGACCATAACGCACCAGAGTACTCAATACTTAGGGTAGTAGAGTAAGAAATAGGAAAAAGTATGACCCCGACGGCAGAGCTCAAGCCGTTTCGACGGCTATTTCAGTCCAGAAATAGCCGTTGAAATGGCTTGAGCTCTGCCGTCGGGGTCATACTTTTTCCTATATATATATATATATATACTAGCAAAAGAGCCCGTCATTGCTGGGCACACCTTCCGCCACTGTACTGTAAATAAAGACCCCCTCTCTCATCAACAGTGCTGTCTTTAAATAGCCCCAGAACGCTGCTATTTTAGGGGAGAGAAAGATTTCAACTAAATGTTAACATGTTGACATGCTCTGGGAGCTAAATAACCTATGTATCAAATTTGAACAAAATCGGATGGAAACTGAAAATGCATCGACACCATATAGATAGACATTTTCGTTTTTATATATATAGATAATAATGGGTACACATATATATATATATATACATACACATATATATATATATATTGTTATCTATATATATATAAAAATGAAAATGTCTGTCTGTATGCAGTCAATGCATTTCCAGTTTCCATATATAAATATATATATATATATATATATGTAGAATGTGAGTAATATTGTAGAACAATAAAACTATGCATATATCAGATAAGTAGCACTCAACAGTTGGTAGAACTAGAGTATATATTAAAGAAGAAATTAAAAGATCGTTAAAATATATATATGGGATTCCTGATGATTTCTGAAGAATGAAACAGTTCTAGTCCTGTAGAATCTCATCTATATTAAAACTTTTATACTCTGCTATGTATTGAGTACCTTACTTACTGTGGTTACCTCCGATTCAACCCGGAATAACGTACCTTTTAGCACTCTCTGTGCCCCTTATAACCATCATATATATATATATATATATATATATATATATATATATATATATATATATATGCAGATCTACACACACACACACACACACAGATCTATAGATATTCAGTAGGACATTAGTGAGATTAGGTACTTACCTGGTTGATATGAGGATGAGATGATCAAAGACAGCAGCACAGGTAATCACCTGGAACAAGAGAGCCGGCAGGTAGTGATGGAGGAAGAGGGTTCGATCAGTTATAAAGTGAGGCAGGTAATGGAATAAGAAACCTCCAATTAACAAATGACCTGTGAACGTAAACTGGTTCCACTCCACTGAAATAGAGAATACAGAGAATATAGATATATAGAGAGGGGGGGGGGGGCATTCGCAGCAACAGCACAACACGGAGCAGACAATACAACACAGAGCAGACAACACAACACAACACAGAGCAGACAACACAATACAGAGCAGACAACACAACACAGAGCAGACAACACAACACAACACAGAGCAGACAACACAACACAGAGCAGACAACACAACACAACACAGAGCAGACAACACAATACAGAGCAGACAACACAACACAGAGCAGACAAGACAACACAGAGCAGACAACACAACACAGAGCAGACAACACAACACAGAGCAGACAAGACAACACAGAGCAGACAACACAACACAGAGCAGACAAGACAACACAACACAGAGCAGACAACACAACACAGAGCAGACAAGACAACACAACACAGAGCAGACAACACAACACAACACAGAGCAGACAACACAACACAGAGCAGACAAGACAACACAACACAGAGCAGACAACACAAGACAACACAACACAGAGCAGACAACACAAAACAGAGCAGACAAGACAACACAACACAGAGCAGACAACACAACACAGAGCAGACAACACAACACAGAGCAGACAACACAATACAGAGCAGACAACACAACACAGAGCAGACAAGACAACACAGAGCAGACAACACAACACAGAGCAGACAACACAACACAGAGCAGACAAGACAACACAACACAGAGCAGACAACACAACACAGAGCAGACAAGACAACACAACACAGAGCAGACAACACAACACAACACAGAGCAGACAACACAACACAGAGCAGACAAGACAACACAACACAGAGCAGACAACACAACACAGAGCAGACAACACAACACAACACAGAGCAGACAACACAACACAGAGCAGACAAGACAACACAACACAGAGCAGACAACACAACACAGAGCAGACAACACAACACAACACAGAGCAGACAACACAACACAGAGCAGACAAGACAACACAACACAGAGCAGACAACACAACACAGAGCAGACAAGACAACACAACACAGAGCAGACAACACAACACAGAGCAGACAACACAACACAACACAGAGCAGACAACACAAAACCCAAAGACACGAGCACAATAGATACATACACACAACATGACACTACAACATCACAACACCTCACCACATCACAACCTATCTCTACCATAATTCAACACAACACAACTATACCACACCAAGGCAATACCACACCACACACCTGTCTTTCCATTAATACAACACCATAACACACCACACCATACTACACCACACTACACCACTAGACCACAACACACCCCCACACCGCACCGCTACACCACTCAATATACCACAACACCACCACACCACACCACACTACACCACCACACCACTCAACACACTACACCACACCCCAACACCCCCACATCACACCACACCACTCAACACACCACACTACACCACCACACCACTCAACACACTACACCACACCCCAACACCACTACACCACACCCCCACATCACACCACCACACCACTCAACACACTACACCACACCCCAACACCACTACATCACACCACACCACTCAACACACTACACCACACCCCAACACCACTACATCACACTCCCACATCACACCACACCACACTACACCACCACACCACTCAACACACTACACCACACCCCAACACCACTACATCACACCACTCAACACACCACACCACACCTGTCTCTCCAATAATTCAATATACCTTATACATACACTCACCTTTGTTTAAATCAAAAATGAAACGTCGTCTTCGTAGCAGGTAAAACAACCACAGAAGTAAATAACCAAAGAGTGAAGCGGTGCAGAGATACCAGATAAAGATATTCCCCAGAAGGTGTATCTGTGCCTAAAAACAAACAAAACACATTTACCTATAATAACTGTTTCACACACCGAGGTTAGCTTTGCCTTTCATCCTTACAGAATCAATAAAATAAAGTACCAGTTATGTACTGGGGTCGATTTAATCGACTTTCCCCTCCTCCAAATTTGTAGGCCTTGTGCCTAAATCAGAAGCCATTGTTGTTTCACACACAAGTTAATTTTGCCTCTGGGAAAATACTCATATGGTTTTCTTTATTCTAATGTGATATTCTCTATAGTTAGTTCTGAGACTTGTTTAAGATAGATGTATATTTATATATACATATATATATATATATATATATATAACGAAGGAGTTGTGGTAAGGAACCAGGTGGACCATAACGCACCAAAGTACTCAATACTTAGGGTAGTAGAGTGGGTAATAGGAACCAGTAAGACACCGCGGCTGAGCTCAAGCCGTTTCGACGGCTAATTCTGGAATTTTTTTTTTTTTTTAGTCCAGAATTAGCCATCGAAACGGCTTGAGCTCAGCCGTCGGGGTCTTACTGGTTCCTATATATATATATATATAATAAGGAGTTGACGAACCCAGCATATTTATCAATGCCAGTACCGGTTGTATCTCAGTGCACTCAATGGGCAATGTAAGATACATTACCAGAGTATACACATAGTTATTTGCCTCAACACAACACACGTAAAACGGGTGCCTATATATATATATATGTGTATTTAAATATGTATATATATATGAATATATATATATAAGTTTGTTTTGAAACAGTGAGTGAGTGTGAAATAGAAGCTTTCACCATACTTTTTGACTAAAGAAATTTTAGCCTGATAGTGGGGTTTTAGAACCCTCTAAGAAATGGAAGAAGATGAGTATTGATGTCAATATATATCCATATGTATGTACATATGTCGATATGTATGTATATATGCCCATATGTATGTGTATATATATATATATATATATATATATATATATGTCCATATGTATATATATATGTCCATATATATATATATATATATGTCTATATATATATATACATATATATATATATATATATATATATATTCATATATATGTAAAACATCTATGAGAACTTACATTGGTATAAGGACTGATCCAGTAGGCCACGTTCTTATCCATGAGGGGCCATTCCAAAGGACCAGAGCTGTATTTGTGTTCTAAATCTACATCATGGTTTGAAGAAATCATTTTCACCTAAAATAAAAACATTGTCAGAACAAAATAAGATTTTTAGCATCAGAATCACCATAAATAAATAAAGTATGGGTTGGCATTAGAAAGGGTAGGGAAAATTATGTAAAAATGTTGATGTTAATGACTATAAATGTCATTAACATGATGAATTAAGAAAAATAAAATCTCACTGTTAGATTAGACAGAGGAAACAATGTTTCTATAGGTGTTTTTTTTCATTGCTGGCTTGCCAAACAAAGTGTTGGAAGGACCCTTCAGTTGTGTCAAAGACATGACAGCCTCCCTTGTAATCGTGATCTACATGATAAATACACCCAGTACACTCTGTAAAATGGTTGTTGATAGGAAGGGCATCCAGCTGTAGAAAGTTTGCCAAACAAAGGATTGGAAGGACCCTTCAGTTGTGTCAAAGTCATGACAATCTCTCTAGCGTTGATGATCTACATGATAAATACACCCAGTATACTCAGTAAAGTGGTTGGTGATAGGAAGGGCATCCCGCTGTAGAAAGTTTGCCAAGCAAAGGGTTGGAAGGACTCTTTAGTTGTGTTAAAGACAGAACAACAACTCCTGTGCACTTGGTTAAACATGAGACCATATGTAAATGAGATGCAGATCCCTTGGCCTCTCTGGGAGCTCAGTAGCCCTGCTTCAGTACTGACTTGGCCTATGTAGACCCATCCAACCTTTACTAGCAGAGAAAGTGGTTGTTAAACAAAAATGATGATGATAATGATGATGATGATGACTATGATACTATCAGCCAATTGCAACTTTTGGCAGAAGTTGCAATTATTGCTTACCTGTAACTCCCAAAATTTGGCCCACAAAGATAACTGTGTTGGTTCAGATGGGATCATCTCTGCCTCACTCAACTCTCGTGTCTGTCCTTCTTTACCAGAGGCTAAAATCAGACAATTTAACAGTTTTATAGAAATAACCATAACCATACAATATATTTTATAGAAATAACTACCTATACAATATACTTTATAGAAATAACCTTACCTATACAATATACTTTATAGAAATAACTACCTATACAATATATTTTATAGAAATAACTACCTATACAATATATTTTATAGAAATAACTACCTATACAATATATTTTATAGAAATAACTACCTATACAATATATTTTATAGAAATAACTACCTATACAATATATTTTATAGAAATAACTCTACCTATACAATATATTTTATAGAAATAACTACCTATACAGTATATTTCTAATGGAATATATTGAATATTAAAACTGTATTTCTATTAATTAATTAATAAAGAAATTTGAAATGTAGTCGTCCAAATGTAAGTAATTATAATAACTAGCAGATAAACCACCCTTGGGGTGGTTTTCTGCTAGCATCTGTAGTGTGCATATTGATATTATATGCAGGTATATATACATGGAGATATGATACATCAAATAAAATCGTAATTGACAATATACACAGAAATTGAATGAAGACTGCGTTACACTGTCTAATGTAATCAGTAACGTAATCTATGATACATTAAAAAAACACGATATTATATATAAACTGCATTAGGAGAAAATTAGTAACGGAAATATATGAATGTTTATTTAAGCGATCGCTAACCGGAAGTGTTGACATTCGAAAATTTTAAAGAAGTGAATCTTTAAATAAGCAATAAAATATATTTAATCAACAGCTACGAAATTTAGTAGATAAATTATGTAATATTCATTCATTATTTATTCAGATCCCGCCGAGGTTAACTTTGCCTTTCATCCTTACGGGGTCGATAAAATAAAGTACCAGTAATGTACTGGGTAATTGCTGGCCTTGTGCCAAAAGTAGAAACAATTATTTATTCAAAGTAATCCAACTTATTTTACAGATGGTGTTGAGGATGGTGGTTGTGGTGGTGATGGTGATGATTGTAGTGATGGTGGTGGTGGTGATGGTGGTTGTGATGGTGATGGTGTTGAGGATGGTGGTTGGGGTGGTGGTGATGGTGGTGGTGGTTGTAGTGATGGTGATAGTGGTTGTGGTAGTAATGGTGATGATTGTAGTGATGGTGATAGTGGTTGTGGTAGTAATGGTGATAATTGTAGTGGTGGTGAAGGTGGTTGTGGTAGTAATGGTGATGTTTGTAGTGATGGTGTTGGTGATGGTGGTTGTGATGGTGATGACAATGATGATGATGGTGGTTGTGGTGATGTCATTAATGATGACAATGACAGTGATGACGGAGATGATGGTGATGACACCTGTACAACACCTGAAAGAAATGAAATAACTGTCATCAACCACAGACCTTTGGTGTAGCGGTGTTCCTCAACATTCCATATGGTCGGGTCCTGTTCTGTGATTCTGTCTGTCACAACTTCCAACTGATGGAAACCCCATTCTGGTAACTGTTTACCTGACACCTGAGGATATACAGTGTTATGTTAGTGATAGACGGGTAGGTAGATAGACAGGTAGGTAGATAGACAGGTAGGTAGATAGATGGGTTCCTAACACCCGCCTTCCTTTCTCCCTCATCTACCACCTCACTTTTCCAGCGACATATCCTCTTTTGATTCCGCAGACGGGTAGGTAGACATGTAGGTAGATAGACGGGTAGGTAGATAGACGGGTAGGTAGATAGACGGGTAGCTAGATAGACGGGTAGGTAGATAGACGGGTAGGTAGGTAGACAGGTAGGTAGATAGACGGGTAGGCAGGTAGACAGGTAGGTAGATAGACAGGTAGGTAGGTAGATAGACAGGTAGGTAGATAGACAGGTAGGTAGATAGACAGGTAGGTAGATAGATGGGTAGGTAGATAGACGGGTAGGTAGATAGACGGGTAGGTAGGTAGACAGGTAGGTAGATAGACAGGTAGGTAGGTAGATAGACAGGTAGGTAGATAGACAGGTAGGTAGATAGACAGGTAGGTAGATAGATGGGTAGGTAGATAGACGGGTAGGTAGACAGGTAGGTAGATAGACAGGTAGGTAGATAGACAGGTAGGTAGATAGATGTGTAGGTAGATAGACGGGTAGGTAGACAGGTAGGTAGATAGACAGGTAGGTAGGTAGATAGACAGGTAGGTAGATAGACAGGTAGGTAGATAGACAGGTAGGTAGATAGATGGGTAGGTAGATAGAAGGGTAGGTAGACAGGTAGGTAGATAGACGGGTAGGTAGATAGACGGGTAGGTAGATAGACAGGTAGGTAGATAGACAACTTTCTTTTTATTTGCCACCAGGGCATCAAAAGTGGGACAAGTACAAAGGGGGGAGTTTACATGCAAAGGCGTCCTCAATATGGAGGAGGCAATAACAAGATATAAAAGTATAAAAATAAAATAAAATATAACAAAATAAATTTTGTAACAAAATCCTCAATAGGGAGGAGGCGCCTTGGGGGGTCGCACACACCCCCGAAAAAAAGTGTGCAACCCTTCTCCTCAGGAGCACAGAGAGGGGGTGCTCCCTTGGTCTTTCATCTTCCTCACCTATAGTCTGATGTAGAGTGAAGGCCCATTCACACGGGCCATTCTCGAGGTAGGTAGGTAGATAGACAGAAAGACAGGTAGACAGACAGATAGACAGCCAGACAGACAGACAGGTAGACAGATAGACAGGTAGATAGATAGACAGGTAGATAGATAGACAGGTAGACAGACACACAGGCAGGTAGACAGATAGACAGATAGACAGGTAGACAGGTAGATAGATAGACAGGTAGACAGGTAGATAGATAGACAGGTAGATAGACAGACAGGTTGTTTACCTGGGTGGAACCTGCAGGTATACAGTGTTATGTTAGTGACAGGTAGATAGACAGGTAACTGTTTACCTGATGCACACAGTAATACCAGACCAGACTAGACCAGATTTAACCAGACCAGACTGGATGAGACCAGATTAGATAGACAGTCTAACTATGTTAAGATTGAAAGTGAAGAACTGTTGTTTACCTTAAGAGCTTGACTTGTGTTGACATGGTGTAACCTTACCAAACTGTTGATAGTTTGCCAGTTGTCGTGGTGAGAATCACGGTTCACAAGTTCCTGATGATGATAATAATAATAATAATAATAATAATGCTTTCTTTATTAACCACAAGGGTTTACATAAAGTAGACATTAAGGACGGTACAAATGGGCATTTCTGCGTGTAAAAAAACCAAAAACAGGATGTAACAAAAAATAACAATGAAAAATTCCCCAATAGGGGGGAGACTTCCGAGGGACATTTGTGGAGAAAGCCCATTAAAAGGCCACAGTGACCCTGACCACCAGGGCAATAATAATAATAATAATAATAATAATAACGATTTCTACTATAGGCAATTTGGGAATTAAAGTCAATTAAATTAACCCCAGTGCATTACTGGTGCTTCATTTTATCAACCCTGTAAGGATGGAAGATAAAGTTAACCTTGGTGGGATTTGAATAATAATAATGATAGCAAGCAAATGCAATATGTCAGGTGAAAAATGACAGGAAAAAAGTAGAAGAGGAAAGAGAGAGAGAGAGAGAGAGAGAGAGAGAGAGAGAGAGAGAGAGAGAAAGGAAGGTGGGAGGAGAAGTAGAAAAGGAAAGTGAAAAGAAGTTAACAGATATATATATATATGTGTATGTAAAAGGTAAACAGAAATAACAACACAATCAGTACAGTATATGGAAGGTATATATTAGGTTAACACTTGATATAGCAGGAAGAGGGTCTTAACGTTTCAGATGCTAGTCCTTCATCAGAAGAATGAGAAATAAGATAGATTGAGGGGACGGGCGGGATGGAATTAGAAAAAATGTCTTTAGATAAAAATAACAGGTCCATTCATGTTGAAAACTCTTGGAAAACTCTGTTTCTCTCTCTCTCTCTCTCTCTCTATATATATATATATAACGAAGGAGGTGTGGTAAGGAACCAGGTGACCATAACGCACCAGAGTACTCAATACTTAGAGTAGTAGAGTGGGTAATAGGAAAATGTTTGACCCCGACGGCAGAGCTCAAGCCGTTTCGACGGCTATTTCTGGACTGAAATAGCCGTCGAAACGGCTTGAGCTCTGCCGTCGGGGTCAAACATTTTCCCATATATATATATATATATATATATCATCATCATCATCTTCGTTTAACGTCCACTTTCCACGCTAGCATGGGTTAGACGGGAGTTGTCCCTCTTGAGGCAAGGTTTGGTCGGGTGACCGTGTCTCGCCCATATAGGACTATCTGGCAGGTTTTCTAGGGCTGGATGCCCTTCCTAACACCAACCACATTTACAGTGTGGAACTGGCATATATATATATATATATATATATATATATAAGACAGAGACAAACAGGTGTATATATATATATACACACAGACAGAGAGAGATAAATATATATATATATATATATATACACACACACACATACAGAGAGATAAATATATATATAAACACACACACACAGACAGAGAGATAAATATATATATATATAAACACACACACACAGACAGAGAGATAAATATATATATATATAAACACACACACACAGACAGAGAGATAAATATATATATATATAAACACACACACAGACAGAGAGATAAATATATATATATATAAACACACACACAGACAGAGAGATAAATATATATATATATATATATAGAGAGAGAGAGATAAGGAGTAATATATATATATATATATGTGTGTGTGTGTGTGTAGAGAGAGAGAGAAAGAGGGTAAGACTTACAACTCTCCATAGATTCTGAGATGGCATTGATACATTGTAGTCAATATAACAGGAGACTTCTTGGTTCTGTGGACTCATGGGTGCCGCCACATCATGGCTGATGGAGGTAAAGATATAGAGATCAATATAATGAGTGGGTCCCCTGTCACAGGTTTAGACCTAACTGTAGACATTGTATGTATGAGGGTTGGCAGAGCAGTTCTTAGGCTGACACACCACCACTACAACAACTAGAGACACCACTACCACCACTACAACAACTAGAGACACCACTACCACCACTACAACAACCACCACACACCACTACCACAATAACAACCACCACACACCACTACCACAACAACCACACACACACCACCACTACAACCACCACTACAACCACCACACACCACTACCACCACTACACACACACCACCACCACTACAACCACCACACACCACTACCACAACAACAACCACACACACACCACCACCACTACAACCACCACACACACACCACTACCACAATAACAACCACCACTACCACAACAAACAAGCAAACAAAAATTCATTAAAAAAAAACAAAAGGAAACAACAACACTACATCAGTTGCTAGGCAACAACTAGTCCAGTTGCTAGGCAACAACAAAGAAGACTAGATCAGTTAGTTGCTAGGTAACAACAAAGAAGACTAGATTAGTTGCTGGGCAACAACAAAGAAGACTAGAACAGTTGCTAGGTAACAAGAAACAACACTAGATGAGTTGCTGGGTAACAAGAGAAAAACAGTGGATCAGTTGCTAGGTAACGAACCTGTTCAATGCTCTGCCAGTTAATCCATGTACCAACTGTATCAAGTCTCCATGTTTCACTGGTTGTGGAGGATCATTCACCATTAAAGTGTTGCTGTAATTAAGAGGAGTGAGAGAGAGGGGGTGAGAGAGAGGGGGTGAGAGAGAGAGGGTGATGGATATTGAGAGGGAGAGACGAGTGAGAGAGTGAGTGACAGTGATAGAGTGGGTGAGAGAGAGTGAGAGAATGAAAGAGAGACCAGTTGACCAGACAACCAGGTGACCAGTTGTCCAGACAACCAGGTGACCAGTTGTCCAGACAACCAGGTGACCAGTTGTCCAGACGACTAGATGATCAATTGTCCAGATGACTAGATGACCAGTTGTCCAGATAACCAGTTGTCCAGTTGTCCAGATGACTTACCTGCCTGGATGTTTGATAATCCACCAGTTGTAGAGATCCTTAAAGATATAACAGGTGACCTGCTGTTGATGACTACTACCTCGGCCATCCCCATACCGGATAGGGTAGACATGTGGGTGAGAGTGTAACCAGCAAGGCCGGCCTGGTGATGGGTTGTTGTTATAACGTAATGTGATCTGGGACCCGTAGGCTACATTTAGTGGCTGACCTTTGGTCAACGCTGCAAGACCACCCTACAAATAAAAAAACAAAAACTCATTATAATGGTAGAAAAATGAAATTTACAGCTCACCTCTATGTAGGGTTTAGCTGGCCTCCTACATAGGAGGTTTTTTGGGTGTTTAATGATAGGGGCCTCAGTCAAATCATGTTCCGTTTTTTGATCTATGACATTCCAGTTGTGACCATTAGCCTAGAAACAACAGCTGAGATGGTCACAACTGGAATGTCATAGATCATAGGCCTATGTGCTCAATAAGGACCTAGCTGAGTCTAAAGAAATTCAAAACACTGCAATAAAGTTCATAGCTGTGTTTTTTAAAATTTAGTTTGAGTCATTCTATGTGTCTCTGACATGTCTTCAGTTGTATGCCATCTATGACTTGTCTGTCTACAGTTGTATACCGTCTATGACTTGTCTCTGTCTACAGTTGTATACCGTCTATGACTAGTCTGTGTCTACAGTTGTATACCTTCTATGACTACAGTTGTATACCATCTATGACTACAGTTGTATACCGTCTATGACTACAGTTGTATACCGTCTATGACTACAGTTGTATACCGCCTATGACTACAGTTGTATACCGTCGATGACTAGTCTGTGTCTACAGTTGTATACCATCTATGACTAGTTGTATACCGTCTATGACTAGTCTGTGTCTACAGTTGTATACCATCTATGACTACAGTTGTATACCATCTATGACTAGTCTGTGTCTACAGTTGTATACCTTCTATGACTACAGTTGTATACCATCTATGACTACAGTTGTATGACTTGCCATGTTTTTATTTTGTAAAATTCAAATATTTTCCATATATATTTAGCCAGGCGTGCCACTATTTTTTTCATGTGTTCCAAGGTGTCCCGTTGGCAATGAAAGGTTGAGAACCACTGATCTAAACCCTCACCTCCCTCAAAGAACTGAACAATTGTCTTACCTCTAGACTAGCCTGAAAAGCACTGGTCATGACATTATCGTGGGGTCCGGCTTTGGTGAGAATACTCAGGTGTATGAAGAATATTCCAATATAGAGGGACACAGGTATGACAATCAGACAGGTGAAACGGGCAAAGAAATGTTGGACGAGACACAACTGTTGTTGTTGTTGGTGGTGAAGGAGGAGGAGAAAAAACAAAAGAAATAATGTTACTTGAGAATTATAGAAATCTAAAATATACAAACAACACACATACTTATAATTACATACACACACATATATATATATAGATATGTTTCTTTATTAGCCACAGGGGCACAAAAGAAGGGGACAAATACAAAGGGGGAAGTTTACATACAATAAAAACGTGTAAAATATTATCACAAATGCAATTTAAAAGTTAATATATATATATATATATATATATATATATATATATATATATATATAGATAGTTAATATATATATATATATATACGATATTAAACAAATGGAAACTATATTTATAAAACCATATTTATTTCGTTATATATATTTCAGGGATATCATATTAAAAATATGGTATGCCTTCCTCAGACAAAATACAATACATAAGCTGTTTTATAAATAATTTTTGACATACCTTGTAAATAATGCAACTTCCATTTAAAAAGTTGATTTTTAAATGGAAGTTGCATTATTTATAAGGTATGTCAAACATTATTTATAAAACAGCTTATGTATTGTATTTTGTCTGAGGAAGGCATACCATATTTTTAATATGATATCCCTGAAATATATATAACGAAATAAATATGGTTTTATAAATATAGTTTCCATTTGTTTAATATCGTAAACCTACTCCAGAAACTGTTGAGTGCTTTTATATCAGTTATAAAATATTTACTCGTTGTAACCCAACAATCTTAAATAAAACTTTTGCATATATATATATATATATATAGATAGATACACCAACACTTAAATACACAGACACATGTATAAATACACACTTATACATACACATACGTGTACACACATCCAGATATTTATATACAGAGACACAGAGACACATACAGTACCAGCAATATTTGTGGGTTTAAACCTGTGATGGGTTTGTGTCCTGTCCAGGGGGGAAGAGTGTGGTACTCTTTGTTACTTAATGCCAAAGAAACCGAGGATAAGCACCACCCTAATGAACTTCTGGGTGTGAGCAGACTTTAACCCTGTGATAGACTGTTGTTCTGTCCAGGGGGAAGTCTTATAGTCTCACCGCTTCACGCTATGGAAACCAGGATAAGCACTGGCCTGATGAATTTCTGGGTGTGAGACAGACTTTGAACTTTTTTTTTTTGGACTATGCCACAGCTCCACCACCAAACAACCCAAGACCAACTTACATCAGATTTAAGGATGTCTGCCAACATTATCCAATAGTCTTTAGCCATTAACAACACCACCAGCAGGAATGTCATCAAACCAATATATTTAATGCTGAAAAATCAAAGATAATTATTGATTTTAGAACAGAGAATCAGAGACATTTAAAATTTAGTTATCATAATTATCGTTACATCACTATTCTTCTGCAAAATCCTACTTCAGTGCCTCAAAAGTGGCGCACGGGTGACCCTGGCTGTCTGATAGCTATGGTAGCGGGACTCAATGTCCTGGCAGGTTTTACCATGCTACACAGGTATCAGACTATTGGTCCTAGAGATGATTCATCATCTTCTAGAGTTCAAACCCTAGCTAAACTGAAGAGGTACCGGCCTGCCCGCCCAGCCAGTGGGATGGCGTCATCTTATGGTTAAAACAGCATGTAGAAAAGGGCCTCAGTACTCTGCGCGTCAATCGGGCCACTCCCCAACGGCGGAGTGCAACCCGAGCGACGAGAGGCTGCTAAGAATCACATCACTATTATCATGTCTGTAACATTCTCACCATCATCATAGTCATCATTTGTCTCCTCATCACTATCACCACCAACACCATCATCATCAGTCACTATCTTCGCACCATCAGCTATTGTACCACCACAACTACCACCACCACCACCACAACCACAACCACCACCACCACCATTACCACCACCACCACCATCAGCTGTTGTACCATCACTACAACCACCACCACCACCATCAGCTATCGTACCACCACCACCACCACCACAACCACCATCATCATCTGTTGTACCACCACCACCACCACCACCACAACCACCATCATCATCTGTTGTACCACCACCACCACCACCACAACCACCATCAGCTGTCGTACCACCACCATCACCACCACCACCACAACCACCATCAGCTGTCGTACCACCACCATCACCACCACCACCACAACCACCATCAGCTGTCGTACCACCACCACCACCATCAGCTGTCGTACCACCACCATCACCACCACCACCACAACCACCATCAGCTGTCGTACCACCACCACCACCACCACCACCACCACCATCAGCTGACGTACCACCACCACCACCACCACTACAACCATCATTCTTAACTCATCTTCATTCTCACCATCACCATTAAAGGCCATACCATCATGGAATGGACTAGACTGGATTTTGTGGTCCAAGGTGGGTTTTATCCAGCAGACCAGCTGTGACTGATAGGGAGTAGAGGGTGGTGGGGAGGAGTGGGGAGACGGAGGGGTGGTGGGGAGGAGTGGTGAGACGGAGGGGTGGTGGGGAGGAGGTGGGGGAGAGAGTTATGAGTACCTACCTGAAGGAACACATCAATGAAAGACCAGTAAGAGACAGCCAGAGCCACCACTGGGGATTGAACTCCCTGGAAATAATAATAATAATAATAATAATAATAATAGTTTCATTTATTGGCCACTAGGGCCGACATATAGGGGACAATACAAAACAGGGACAGTGGGGGGGGGGAAGGTTACATAGACGTGTAAACAATATAAGTAACAATAACAAAATAACAATAAAAATACAAGGAAAATTCCCCAATTTGTGACCACCAATCCTGAACCACCCGACTCTTCGAGAGCACCCGGGAGGGGCACCCCTCTCCTCCTCGAATTCACCCACCTACTACTACTACTACTACTAATAATAATAATAATAACAATAATAACAATAATAATGATTTCTGATTTAGGCACAAGGCCAGCAATTTATGGGAGGAAATGGAAAGTCGATTAAATCAACCCCAGTGCATTACTGGTACTTTATTCTAAAGGCTGTAAAACTATGCCACAAAGCATGTTGTTTGATGCTCTACCGATACTGCCAAGCCACTGCCTTGGTGTGTGCGCATGTGTGTGTGTGTGTGTGTGTATATATATATATATATATATATCAGATAGGATGTGGTAAAAACCAGGTGGACCATAACTCACCAGAGTACTCAATGCTTGGGGTAGTAGAGTGTGTAATATGAAAAGATTCAGGTCCCCGACAGCTGAGCTCCGGCTGTTTCAACAGCTAGATCCGAACAGTTTGGATCAAGCTGTCAAAACGGCCAGAGCTCAGCCGTCGGGGTCCTGACTCTTTTCATATATATATATATATATTATATTTCGATATATATATATATTTTGATGTAAAGTTATGTTGGTACCACAACATCCAGTCCGAAACAAATGAGGTCGTGTAGGTGTCATGATAAAAAAAACCCACAGTCCACGCTGTAATGTGGCCGTGTAGGCAACACGGTAAAAACCTCCCAGTCCACACTGTAAACGTGGTTGGTGTTAGGAAGGGCATCCAGCCGTAGAAAACCCGCCAGACAGTCCTGAGCAAGACAACCAATCTTGCCTCAAGTGGGAAAATTCCCGTCCAAACCCATGCAAGCGTGGAACACGGACGTTAAACGATGATGATGATGATGATGATATATATATATATATTATATATAGAGTTATAAACTCAAATAGTCTTTTACAATTAAATAGCTCAAAGAAAGGGATATTTCTGAGCCGTGTAATACAAATGAATATATGATAGGGATAAACACTGATACAAGTATACAAGTGTTTGAATTGGTCATTGGTCATTTGCAATGCAAACACTTGTATACTTGTATTAGTGTTTATCCCTATCATATATTCATTTGTATATATATTTATATATATATATATATATACAGGTTCCCAAAGGCCGCCAAGGAACAGGACTAACCTTGCCATATGCACCTACAACTGCAGGTCTTTGGCAGAGGGGCAAGGACTGAACCACCTAATGGAGGAGAAGAAGAAGATCAGGTGCCATGTGTTAGGGCTGTGCGAGACCCGCCAGATGCGCAGCAAGTTCAGATGGGCTGGACACGTCGCCCGGTTCACCGATAATCGGTGGGCCCGCGCAGTTGCCGAGTGGTACCCGCGCGAGCGGAAACGATCACTCGGAAGGCCTCCACGAGGGTGGAGTTACGATTTTAAGAATACGATTCGGAATACATGAATGGGGAAAGCACGATCCAGAGAGGAATGGATGGCGTGCTGTGACCAGTGGCGCTGAATGGACGCTCGACAGACTGGTTGGTCAAGGTGATCAAGGTGATATATATATTGTGCCAAAATTAGAAATTATTATCATTACTACTATTGTTATATACTATAACATCTTTAAAAGATAAATAGAAATGGATAAAATAAGTACTGGGGCTGATATGATCAATTAAATCAAGGCAATGCACCAGCGTGGCCACAGTCTAAAGACTGAAACCAATAAAAGACTAAAACAAATGAAAACAAAAGAGGATAAGAACTCACTGTTCAGGCATATAGTGGAACTTTAGAAAACAGAGAAGAGCCAACGCTATGAAGAAAAGAAGCATGCCCTCCATTAAGATGAAACGGGACTGCACAAGGATGGCATTGTCTGAAAAATAAGGGAATAATGAGGAACAGTCTTGGGTTTTAACACTTTTGATACCAAACCTTCTGAAACAACCCTTGGCTTTATGATACAAAGTTCTTTGTTTTAAAGTGTTTATATTTATCTAAAAACCTTCCACCATAATTTCATGTAAGATCCTTTGTTGTTTTATCAAAAAACCTTCCCTCATAATTTTATGTACGAACCTTTGTTAAGTTCCAAAACCAGCTTAGCGATGAAATGAAAAGATTTTCTCGTTTACTAAATCCCTCCAAATATTGTTTTTATTTAAAATATTAGTTGCAAACTATAGGCAGAGTTTTTCATTAAAAATAAGGTAATGAAAGGGTTAAACTAGGCATTATTTGAAAAATTAAAGATTTATAAAGAACATTCTTTGTGTTTTAATAAAGGCACAATATTTTAAATTTTGGTTAAGAGGCTATAGTTAGGAGAAGACAGAAGGTGACAGCAAACAGGTGACAGATGTCAGAAGACAGAAGGTGACAGCAAACAGGTGACAGATGTCAGAAGATAGAAGGTGACAGAAAACAGGTGACAGATGTCAGAAGACAGAAGGTGACAGCAAACAGGTGACAGATGTCAGAAGATAGAAGGTGACAGAAAACAGGTGACAGATGTCAGAAGACAGAAGGTGACAGCAAACAGGTGACAGATGTCAGAAGGTGACAGAAGACAGAAGGTGAGGGAAGAACAGAGGAGACAGGATGGAGAGGTAGCTTACCAAATAAAATAAAGCTGGCAGCTAAAAGTGCTGCCCATCGAGAAAGGCGGAGTTCAACACCAATTTGGTAGACAAGGGGAACCAGAAGACTTCCTAATAATGCTGGCAGTAGTCGTAACTGGCTGACAGGTACCGCTGATGGATATTCTGGACATATAGAAGAACAACAACAACATCATTAGCTGGGGAAGGAAATATATTAATTTTAAACAACCTGTAATGGTTTAGTAGAAAATATCTAAGTTGACCTTAATCGTAACACCAGCCCTTTATAAAACTGTGATCCTTTAAAGTTCAGTAATGTACTCCCCTGATATCTACACACAACAGAGCTCCCTAGTTGACTTTAATGGTAACACCAGCCCTTTATAAAACTGTGATCCTTTAAAGTTCAGTAATGTACTCCCCTGATATCTACACACAATAGGGCTCCCTAGTTGACTTTAATGCTAACACCAGCCCTTAGTGGTAAGCCTCTTATGGGGACCCTTTTACAACTTGTGGGTTTCCCACCCCAGAACAACCTCAAAGTTACTTAGGAGTTTTCTCCAAGATTAGGGGACCTGGAGCTTAAACTGTTATGAGGACCATCTCACACTAAAGTGTTAAGGAAGGGGGGTGGGGTGAAGTATAAAATCAATATTTACCTGTTCCGATCCGATCAAAACTTAGGTTACCCTGAAACCCTGTGTAATGCCCTGGAAATAGAGATTTTAATAAAAACTTTAATAAAAATCACATGTGGAGGAATTACTTATTAGAAATAACTATACATGAAGCCTACATTCACAAATGCCATGCCATGCCATGGAGCCTTTAATTCCAGATGGAGTTGTAGTGGGGGGGGGGGGGTCGTAGTGACATTTAGAATGTCTTGGATATTCTAAACCTGGCAGATTCCACTTCCTCTCCGGGTCTGAATACAGCCAGTTTCTTCCAGATACAGAAAGAGGGAGTGAGAAGAAGATATAGAGGAAGAATTGAGCTCAGGACCTTATGGTCCCGAGTCCAGCACAACACCCTAACCACTAAGCCAGGAGTACTGTGCTAATTACAGATAGACAGATAAATAGACAGAGGGATGGAGAAAAAAAAAAGGGAGGTGTGAGTTTAGACAATGTGTTGAACAGTCAAAGATATTTGGATATTTGGAATAAAGACTCAATCATATATTTACCTGCCAATGTTAATAACAGCTTCCCCAGGGGTGGGTGAATGTCAAAGAAAAATATATTTTGGAGATACAAAGAAACAAATTTAGCGAAATGGAGTTCGTCAAACCTAAAGTGAAGAAACAAATGAAGAGAAATTACAACAATAAGGAGAAGATTTTATTAGAAATATATGGAATATGGATAAAAAATATTTGCCAAGTTTTCTACAGCTGGATTCCTTACCTATCACCAACCACTTTACAGAGTGTACTGGGTGTGTTTATCATGTAAATCACCAACACTAGGGAGATTGTCATGTTTTTGACACAACTGAAAGGTCCTCAAAACCCTTTGTTTGGAAAGTTTTCTATGGCTAGATGCTTTTCCTATCACCAACCACTTTACAGAGTGTACTGGGTGTGTTTATCATGTCTAAAATCTTTATTCAGTCTAAATACCAGTCAATCTCAATCTCAGTTTATCGATAGAGATAGAAAACACAAGAGTTACGAGACGGTACTCACACAACAGCCCGAGGAAGTCCTATCTGCCAAGTTCTTGTAGCTAAAGCACCAATAAATAAGAGGATCTGGACCACATCAAGTTCCATCTTCACAGAGAAGGGTTTATTTTCTTTTTTTGTTGAGTTTCCTTCAGCTGCTCCATCACCCTAAATAAAAAAAAAAATTTAAATGAAATTAAATTTATACCTCACACCTAAATAGGTTTAGTTGTATCTCATTAGAGGTTATTTAGGTATTTTAATGATAGGGTCCCAGTCCTGTCACATTGTTGTTGCAGTTCACTGCTATGTAGGTTTAGCTGGCCTCCTGCAAAGTTGTATCTCATAGGGTTTTTTTTGTTTATTTCAATGATAGAATCCCTAGTCCTATCATGTTGTTGATACAGCTCACACCTATGTAGGTTTAATTGGTATCCTATGTGGTTGCATTTCATAAGAGGTTTCTTGGCTATATTAATGACAGGTCCCCAGTCCTATCATGTTGTTACAGCTTAGAAATGTGCAAGTTTAGCAGACCTTTCACAAGGTTGTACCACAAAGGAGGTTCCTCAGATGTTTTAATAAGAGCCCAGTCCTACCAGACACAACTCATACCGAAGAAGGTTCAGCAGTTCTCCTATGTGGCCATCTCTCATAAGAGTTTTCTTTGGTGTTTTAATGATAGGGCCCCAGTTCTATCATAAAAATTATGTTCAAGAATCGAACCCTAACCAGTGAGCCATCATCCTAAATAAGTAAAACACCATCATCCTAAATAAGTAAAACAAAACAATAATCATGGAAAAAAATCAGAAAATCCTTCTCCATGTTGATAATTAATTAAAATGTAGGAATGTGGTTGATATGGAGAGAGTGTGGTGTAATAGAGAATGGAATTTCTAGAGTATTCTATACAGCCCCTGGTATGTATGTATAATGTGTGTGTGTGTATATATATATATATATATATACATACACAGACATATATACAGGGTGTCCCCAAAAATGTATACACACTTTGATTACCTGTACAGGCAATATTCATTAGAATAATGTTGAAGTGTGTATACGTTTTTGGGGAACATCCTGCATATATATATATATATATATGAGGGGCAGCTGAAAAGTTCATAGGCTGACCACGACCCTCTCATAGAATAACCAAATGAGATTTAATCTTTTAACATTCTCCCTGGAAAGAAACAATGCAGTTATTGATGAGAAGAGGTGAAATTAATGCATGCAAGATTTCACAGCTCTAGCATCACTCTTTCATAGTCAGCTTATCGACCTTTCAGTCAACCCTCATGTGTGTGAGTGTGTGAGGGTATATATATATATATATATATATATATTTTTTTTTTTTTGTCATGCTAGGGGCTTGCTTGTGGCCAGCCATGCCATGCATCGAAAAAAATGTCACATATCAAGCGATGCCTGAGCTTGAAGCTTTTTTAAGTGAGGAAAGGCTTATATATATATCATCATCATCATCATCATCATCGTTTAACGTCCAGCGTGGAAGATGGACGTTAAACGATGATGATGATGATGATATATATATAAGCCTTTCCTCACTTAAAAAAGCTTCAAGCTCAGGCATCGCTTGATATGTGACATTTTTTTCGATGCATGGCATGGCTGGCCACAAGCAAGCCCCTAGCATGACAAAAAAGCCAAGTTGCTGATGCTCATGCTTAAGTTTCAAACGATAGCATTACTCTAAATTGAGTTGCAGCCATCATATGTATATGTATGTATGTATGTATGTATGTATGCATGTGTGTATGTATGCGTGTGTATGTATGTATGTATGTATGTATGTATGTATGTATGTATGTATGTATGCATGCATGCATGCATGTATGCATGTGTGTATGTATGTATGCATGTGTGTATGTATGTATGCATGTGTGTATGTATGCATGTGTGTATGTATGTATGTATGCATGTATGTATGTATGCATGTGTGTATGTATGTATGCATGTGTGTATGTACTCGATCAGATATCCGTACACAGACACACCCATTTCTCAACCTCATCTTCTCTATCTTTCTATTTCTTTCATTCTATCTTCTTATGACGAACTAATACCTGAAACGTTAAGACTCCCCCCCCCCCTATATAAAATGCTAAACTAATTTATATCTTCACTGTACTGTATTGTTGACCAGTGCTGTGGTGGGGAACAGAGGCGTAACTAGGGAAATTAACGCCTATGAGAAGCAAAGAAATTGCGTCCCTGCCCA
>OZ024759.1:32443469-32450969 GCA_964016885.1 Eledone cirrhosa | reverse complement strand
AGTTTATTTACTTGTAGAAATGAGATGATAGGGACTGGGGTCCATATCATTCCACTGTAAAGTGGTCGTGGAGGTGCCACGGCAAAAAAAAAAGCACCTAGCCCACACTGTAAAGTGGACGTGTAGGTACTACGGAAAAAAAGCACCCAGCACTCACTGTAAATGAGGTTGGTGTTAGGAAGGGCATCAGCTGTAGAAATCAAGCGAGAATCAGTTCCCGTCCCACCCTTGCAAGCAGGGAAAAGCAAACGTAAAATGATGATGATGCATGCATGTGTACACATATTCTTCTATAGAATATGTATTTGGTATATATATAATATACTGTATTTCTTATACAATATATGACTATTTCTCTCTCTATATATAGACATATATATTTTTCATTTGGTTATTATGGCTCTAGATAAAGTCCATTGATGTTTTGATTCATTATTTGTATGTATATATATATATATATATATATAACTTTCTTTTGATTTGCCACCATATATATATACAATATATTAATAAATGGAAACTATATTTATAAAACCATAATTATTTTATTATATATATTTCAAGGGCGACCAAGGTAAATTGTGGTGCGCTTTCATCAGATAAAATACAGATTTGTTTTATAAATAAATATTGACATACCCGGAAAAAAGACAACCTCAACAGTTGAAATTCTCTGGATAGTCTATCTGACTATCCAGCGAATTTCAACCGTTGAGGTTGAAATCTGTATTTTATCTGATGAAAGCGCACCATAATTTACCTTGGTCGCCCTTGAAATATATATAATAAAATAATTATGGTTTTATAAAGTTTCCATTTATTAATATATTGTATATTTACTTCACTATCTGTTGAGTGCTTTATATCAGTTATAACAATTTTTAAGCTTGTTGAATCCCAACAAATTAAATATAATGGCAGTGAGACATGGGCATTACGTGCAGATGACCTGCGTAGACTGGAAAGGAACGAAGCATGCATGCTCCATTGGATGTGTAATAGTAATATACGTGAACGGCAAAGCATAAATGAACTAAGTGAGAAATTAGGAATAAGAGAGATCAGATGCTGTTTACTTGAGACAAGACTACGTTGGTATGGCCATGTGATGCGCATGAAAGATCACAGCTGCATAAAAAAGTGCAGGGCGATCAAAATTGATGGTAGTTTCGGAGTAGGTAGACCCAGAAAAACCTGGGATGATCTGATAAATTCCGACCTTACACACTTACATCTCTCTAAGACAATGTCTCTGGACCGAGACCTTTGGCGTTACGTAGTAATACAGAAGACCTGCCATGCCTATGTACAAAGCGAAACCTACAGTCAGTAGGCACCTCTTAACCAAATATACACCCCAATCTACTACCCCTACCCTATCCTCCCACTACCACCAACAGCACGAGAAAATGAGATCAAGTTCATGAAGGTGTCACGACAAAAAAAAAACACACAGTCCACGCTGTAATGTGGCCGTGTAGGTAACACGGTAAAAAGTTCCCAGTTCCACACTGGAAATGTGGTTGGTGTTAGGAAGGGCATCCAGCCGTAGAAAACCTGCCAGATAGTCCTATATGAGCGAGACACGGTCACCCGACCAGCCTTGCCTCAAGTGGGACAACTCCCGTCTAACCCATGCTAGCGTGGAAAATGGACGTTAAACGAAGATGATGATGATGATATATATATATAATTAGAAAGTTAACAACACAATATATAACTACTCCATTAACAAAGGTTTCTGGATCCCAGACAATATTAATATATGGCTGGATTGTTTATCAGACAGATAACATCTCTGTCTGACGACCGATCCAGACGTATATCAATATTGTCTGTGATACAGAAACCTTTGGTAATGGAGTAGTTATATAATGTTGTACACTTTCTAATTAAATAGCTCTGCTCTATACATAGAGCACTCTTTTTTCCTTTGCTTTTTCTTCGGAATTACCTAACATATATATATATATATATATATATATATACACATACAAAAAGCACCCAGTCCACACTTTAAAGTGGTTGACGTTAGGAATGACATCCAGCCATAGAAGCCAAGCCAGAAACAGTACTGCATGAGCAAGACATGGTCACCTGACCTGGCCTATCTCACCATAGTTCAACTCGTCTAACCCATGCTAGGGTGGAAAACACGTTAAACGATGATGATAATGATATACATCCACACGCAAACGTAAATAGACATTATATACACATGCATATAAAAACAATTAATAAAAAACAAAAGGAGGTTTTTCCTGTAGTGTTTGATGTGTTTTTAAAGAATATGGCCTTCAAATCTGTTGGAAATTAGGCTTTCCTTTTTTTGTTTTTAGTTAAATGGAGGAATGTACTCAAGTATAGAGGTTCTAGATTAAACCTTTAATGACGCACACAAACGAGGGGAAAACATTATTTCTCACTGAAATCGATGGAGGTATCTTTTTATAAATTTACTGATAAAATCATTTCTGAGTATAGTTGATTGATTTTTTCCGATTCTAGAGCTAAGTAGACCGTTAATCGATCCGTAATAGCTTTGTTTGTACTTTGAAGTTCATTATGTTTTACTGTTTTACTTAAGTCTGTGTGTTTTATAAACATTAAAATACAGGGTGTCCCCAAAAATGTATACACACTTCAACAGTATTCTAATAAATATTGCCTGTACAGGTAATCAAAGTGTTTATCCATTTTTTTTTTTGCGGGGGACACCCTCTATATATAATACTAACAAAGTTATCTTTATATGGAAAAGGGGAAAGAGAGTTCTTCTTCGAGAGTACAAAAATAGAGACAGGATGACAAAGGATAGATATAGAAAATAAAAGGTAGTCCAAGTAAAAAAAAAAAAAACGAAAATGAAGAGAATAAACAAGACAAACCGTTAATGTCTCCCCGTAATACCAAATGTCCTAGTAACATCTATTTAGTGAATCACTGCTTCAAATAATCCCAAAACGTATTAAATCATTAGAGAGGTTACCCGGTACTCCTGGCTGCTGTCTTTTGCTCGTGTTGGCTCTATTGTTCACCTCTTCCTTTACATTTTCTTTAATATCCACTAAAAGAATATCCATTAAAAGAATATCCATTAAAAGAATATCCATTAAAAGAATATATCTTTCTGAAAGAATCGCGAGCAATTTTTAATGTTATCTGAGCATTTGTAATGTTATTTATATATATATATTTAAAACATATTTGTTATTCTACTGTAAATTTATTTATATGCTCTGTATAATAAAAATATAATTTCACTGTAAAAAAACGTATGACTTAGTGGTTAAATTGTTCTCTTGATGCTTGTAAGGTTATGAGTTCGTTTGTTAGGTCGGGTAACGGGTTGTCTCCTTGAGCAAAACACTTTATTTCACGCTGTACCTCTTATATAAGGGACCAGCTTTGTCATGCTCAATCTCCCTAGAAATTACCTTAACCCTTTAGCATTTAAACCGGCCATATTTCTCTCACATCTTTCTGTTCAAACAGGTCGTAACTGGCCGCTCATAACGACATTAACGAAATCTCGTAGATTCGATATTATGTGAGATAAAGCCTTTTCCGTGAAAATACAATAGTTAATAAAGAGTAGTGATTGCTAAAGGGTTAACGCTGCAATGTCACCATGGAATATTCAGCCACTTATATGTTAATTTCTCGAACATGCACTTTCGTAGATTCAACAGGAACACTCGTTGTCGGTAACAATTGAAGTTCAACATTTCACCATCAAATCCCGTCGATGTTAGCTTTACCTTTCATCCTGATGGGGTCGATAAAATAAAGTACCAGTAACGTACTGGGGTCGATTTAATCGACTTGCCTTCCCACCAAAATTGTTTGCAATGTGCCTCTGTCAGACTCCGTAATTTTAGAGTTACCTTCCTTACATTTCACCATGAGAGTTATTTCCCTTGTATATTACAGTCAAAACTCTCCTCTTAAAGTTTAATCCTCCTTCTGTGTCAGTAGCCATTAAACATTTTTTCTTTCAGATAAGGTATAGTGTATCGAGGACGATATTATCCAATGCGTCAATTTTTATGGACGGTTTGATATTATATATATATATCAAAAGTATATATTGAGTTAAAAACTCAAATAAGTCCCTATATATATATATATATATATATATATATATTTTAGTAAGTAAGTTAATTTTATAATTTTCTTATTTTACGTCTCTCATATATATATATATATATATATATATATATATATATATATTTAAAGGTATCGTACTAGGAAAAACAAATAACTAGGCAAGATGTAAAGGTGAGAAGAGAAAGATTTATTTAGAGTTTGTTCTTTAAAATGTGTTTCAATACAATTTTCTTTAATGGGTATAGTTTTCATTGCGTAAAATCTCCCCATTTCGCCTCATTTCTCCTCGTTTTGGGTCACTGTTTTTCATGGTACTCCCCATTTGAGTTTTTAGAGGTTGGCAGGTTGTCTTCATTGTGACAAAATAATTATAATGGTCTGCTGCCATTAGACAAGATAAACCTCGGAACTGACAAATATCTAAGCAAATTGTCTACTATGGATATGTAGCAATAGTACATGGCAAAGTTCCGAGCACTGTCTATTGTGAGTTGCTTGACAGGCACGGTAACTTTCAATGTTGTTACTTCATGTGTGATCTTAATCCAGAATACACACTCTCTGGACCGGAATAGTCTTTGTAACACCAAGATGGGTTTTGTGTAATAGCCGGAGAACTTTAGGCCTTATTGACTTAGCGATTGACTTCGCGTTTTTGCAGACAATACCATCAACTACACTTAGCCACAATGATAAGTGAAATATTCACGAACACTTTCAGTACAGTCCTGGCCAGAATCAGGCCAACCATCTGTTATGTACTGTACAAATATAGGTGAAGAGACGTTTGATGAGAGGCTATCTTATGAAACAAAGTAAAAATACACCGGGTTTCAGAAAAGCACCAGTCTTTAGTACTTGCTCTTTAGTCTGCAGCACCACCACTTCCAGTAGCCAATAATACACCAATTTACACTCTATATAGTTCTCATCTCACTTACATTAATCTGACGCCATTCATATATATATATATATATATATATATACATATATATCATCATCATCATCATCATCATCATCATCAGTTTAACGTTAATTTTCCATGTTAATTTTCCATATATATATATATATATATCATCATTATCGTTACCATTTAACGTCCATTTTTGCACACTAGCATGAGTTAGTCGGGTTGTCTGGTTTGGGGCAAGTCGAGTCAGGTGACCATGTCTTGCTCACACAGAACTATTTCTTACTTATATATAAATATAAATCAGGATTGATTCAGTTTGAAATTAAACCATTTCTCACCAGAGTATTCGATATTTGGGGTAGTACAGCATGGTTATATTATAAAGAGTTTGGATCCCAACAGTTGGCACTCAGTGCTCCTGTGGGAGCTCCTGCATGGACACACTGGAAGAGGAAGACCAAGGTTAACGTATGTTGATGCCCTAAGGACAGACACTGGTCTGTTGGAGACGCAGGACATGGCAGCGATAATGAGGGGCAGACACCGCTGCAGAGAACTCGTCCATGGATCTCGGGAATTTTACCCGCCCTAGATAGATAGATATGTATATATGTACATATATATATATATATATATATATATATACATATATTACCGGTTCCAGCCATCCAGCTGAAGCCATGCTGGGGCACCGCCCTTGTTGCTACACATGTTATCTCCAGCCTGTATTAGTTGGCCACTGGTGCAAGAGGGAGTTCGTTGCTGCTACCCTTAGGTTTCCCTCGTGCCTTGCTGCGGGCTCATCCGGTATCCTGGATAGGAAGGTGTCGAGATGTTTCTTGAAAACATCCACATCAACACCATGTAGATCTCTCAGATCCCTCGACAGCTTGTTGAAGAGTTGAGGGCCCTTGAACCCCAGGCTATTGCAATATCTGCTCCTTATTCGAGATGTAGAAGACGGAACCTTTGGCACCACACAGTGACGTCCTGTTTGGGTGTTGGTCCAGCTCCCAGTGCCAAAGTTTGGTGCTAGTACCTCTAGGATTTTCCACATGTAGATCACTGCGTATCTCTCCCGTCTTCGTTCCAAGGAATAGAGGTTCAGTTCTTTTAGCCTCTCCCAGTAGCTTATCTTCTTCATCGCCGCAATCATCTTGGTGTAGCTTCGCTGGATTGCCTTAAGTCAGGCGGTCATTTTCCTCAAGGAAAGTGATCAATTTCTTTCTGATGATTCGCTCCATGACCTTACTGATATGTGACGTCAGGGAGACTGGCCTATTGTTTTTGGCCCCCGCTCTGCTACCTCCTTTATGGATAGGGCATATTGTGCCTTTCAGCTCCCTGGGTAGTCTACCGCTAGCAAGGAGCTTCTGAAGAGCGTCGTCAGTGGAGTTGCTAAGGCACGTTTACATGTTTTTAAGAGAACTGCTGGGAATCCATCAGGTCCAGCAGCTGAGTCTGTTCTAATTTCATCTATGGCGTATACCACATCCTCCTCCGTTATGTCTATGTGGTTGATGGTCGCCATTTCTTCACGGAGTGTTGTGGCATCAAAGAAATCCTCTGGCTTTGTTATTTGGATGTGCCTCAGTGGCCATGTGAACACACTTTTGTACTGTTCGTTCAGTATTTCACTTATTGTCTTTATGGAAGAGTGTCCCAATCTTGCAGTGTACCGAGGCAGTCCCTTTTGCAAATTTAAAGAAGGCCTTAGGGTTTGTTTTAATATTTTCTATGGCCTTGCTTTCTTTCTTTGCCCTCTCATTTTCATGGGAAAGTTTGAGGGCAATCTCGATGTCAAGTAGTGCACGTTTCAAATAGGATTCCTTCTTGTTTTTGTTTTCTTGTGCATTCAACTGGTTTGAGAGCCTGGTTCTTCGTCGCATAAGGATTTTCCTATTTCTGGGAATAAGATTTTTGTGTTTGTTGGCCTTTTTCTCCGGGACAAACGTTTGGTATATAGTTTGTATCGTTGTCATGAAGTGTTGAAATTGTGTGTTGGTGTCTTGTGTGGTGATGTTGTCGCTCCATATTTGCTTCCGTATTTCCCTCTTGATCTTTTTCCAGTTAGCCTTGTAGAAGTTAAGGCTGGATAAGGTCTCAGTGCTTCTTGATGGTTGTGTCTCTGTTGGTTCTCCCGGACCACATATCATTAGTTCTACTAGGTTATGATCCGAGAGAAATGTTGGTATGACCTTTACATTGTGGATGAGCACTTCGTTGTTCGTAAAACAGAGATCTAGGACATTATCGCCTCTTGTTGGGAAGAGTACTGCTTGTTCCATGAACAGCCTGTGTGAGAGGGCCAGCAAAGTCACCGTCTGTCTCTGTTCTATTGATGTCATTCCAGGGAGGAGGTGGCCCTCAGGCCATTTGACCTTTGGCAGGTTGAAGTCTCCCAGCAGTAGAATGTTGAGACCCTGGTCCAGGTTGTCAAGGACCTCTTCTATCCTACTGAGGCTATCCTCAAATTT